>MU227783.1:433355-449460 GCA_018584345.1 Thuja plicata | reverse complement strand
TCAATAATTGAATTTAATATTCAGATAATTGAGAAAAAGTAATTATGAGGTCATATTTATTTAATTAATTGGATATTCTCTCAAAAATCTTTCTTCTATTCAGAAATGGAAACTCTGAATTAATTGTACTTTAAAGAGAAATAAAACAATTAAATTCAAATAAAACAATATTAAATCAAAGAGATAAAACAGTTAAAGCAGGAAGAAAATAATTTATTGAATTCTTTTCAATAAAGCTTTTTGTTTTTAACTGGCTTTTCTAGTTGTTTTATTTCAAAACGGGAAAGTTTCTATTTTGATTCTCTCAGAGTCTATAAAAGAACTCTCATTCTTCATTCAAACCTCCTGAAAAACTTTACTCACTTTTGCATTGTTAGAATACTGAATTGTTGTCTCATTTTCTTAATATCATATAGATTAATTTCATTTTGCAAATAAGATAGCTTCAATTTCTAGACTAAATTGCATTGAAATCATGTCTTAGCTTAATCTCTCATGTTTCAATTTCTTAGCATAATCTTGTATTGCATTGCACTTATCATGATAAATCCTTCGTTCTTAGATTGGTCCATGGTTGTGAGACTCTCATCCTGAGAGAAATTTCAAAAACCCCATCTAGATAGAAGGCAACAGGTCGAATCACGTAGGCAGGCAGGATGAATAACTCATATTCAGTCTTGTTTGTACCTGGTGAAGAAGGACTATGTTGAAGTGTGTGGTTGATTAACAAGTCCAAAATTAACACATACACTAGATACCGTTTTTCTTGCTAACTATTCAAAAAAAGATAAAACTAAGATAGAATTCCAATGCACCCAGATCTTAGACCATCTAGATACCGCTATGAACTCTTGATTTTGAAAAAGAAAGACAAAATAACCAAGATAGAAATCTAATGCACCCAGATCTCAGACCATCTAGATAGCACTATGATTCTATTGGTAATAAAAAAGAACATAACAAAGAAGGAATGTCCAATTCTTTCCCAGTTTTAAGCTCAGATCGTGGAACTGCGTGGTTGCCAGATAAGTGACAGTGCCTACCACATTTATCCTAAATCATCATGGCCCCAGAATTGAAGGGAACATTCCACATATAACAATCAAAGAAAATAAGTCATGATCCATCATAGATACTCTCCTCACGTGGTGGATCCTGGAGTAGCGTAAGAACATAACCATGAAATATAGACTGACATCTGACCGACTGAATGACCTAGTCAAAATTTTGATTGTTCCTTGATTCAGCTTGACTCTCTTGATTGGATTGACTCTCTTGATAGACTTGATTGGCTTGATTGTCTTGATTGTGTCTGGTTTCAGTAATAGATGACTCATATAAGACTGATTTGTCTAGTTTTGAGCGTAGCCATCACTGTATAAGACAACTGATTGATTGGTTGATTGATTTTGATTGTTTTGGGTAGCTGATCAAGTTGTGTCAGATGGGCCAATGCTAATTCACAAAGCTCATGGTTTTGACATTTTGATTGATTGGTTTGGTCTTCAGTTTATTTGCTGATAGATTTGATAGTTGATAAAGTTGTGTCATATGGGCCCAATGTTGATCGCAAAGCTCATGGTATTGACATTTATTGACTTTCCTAGATTGTCCTTTGCTTTGTTGATAACCGAGTTGGTTTTATTGTTTGGGATTTTGCAACTTTTTGATGTTTTTGATGAAGATTGATTTTTTTCAGGACATTTTGATATTTTTAGGATTTTTTGATGAGTTTTCTAATTTTTTAGAATTTTTTTAGGACATTTAGAATTTCCCCCTAGTATGGTAGACCAGTACTAACCATGGATAAGTGTTGGTGCTCAGAGGGGATTGTGCTTCTAGAAATAGCTTGTGTAGTCTTGCATGCAAATTTTTCTCAAGCTATGATCTTTGAGTTCATTGATTGTGAAGCTAGATTTGAACACTTGGCTTCTATTTGCCAGGTTTTCACCAAGGTACCTACTCAATAGCGCATATTTTCTAGGTTTTCACTAAGAGAGAAATTTTGTTTCTCTTTACTCTTTTCTTTATTTCTTTTTTATTTTTTTGTTGTCGCCAAGGTGCCTATTTGCTAGGTTTTCACCAAGGTAACCTTTTGTACTTTTTGATTTTTTGGGTATTTTCTAGATATGTAGATAGTTTCCTTAACCATTGAAACCTCAAGCGTAGAACCTCTTGAGGTGCATTTTTTTTTATGTGTCTAGGGAGATGATCTTCTTCTGGTGTTGCCAGTTGGTATGCCCCACTCTAGGTAGAGTTGACAATGACATATGGTCCTAGCTAGTTAGGCTCAAACTTTTCTAGTTTCACTCTCTCTTCTTGGTTTTTTTGGTTTTCCATTAGGATGAGGTATCCTACCTCAAAGGTTGGTGGCCTCACCTTCTTGTGATAATTACTTCTAAGGTGATTCTGATAGCCTTGTAAGTAGTTGAATACATTTTGTCTTCTTTTGTCTAATAGTTCTAGTTCACTGAGCCATGCTACTCTGTAGTCTTCATCTGAAATCATGTTCTTCAATGATATTATTAGGGATGGGAGTTCCACTTCAAGGGGTAAGAATGCCTCTAATCCATATACTAGTGAGAAAGGAGTGGCTCATGTAGGTGTTCTCATGCTAGTTATGTATGCCCATAATGCGGGACTAAGCTGTAAATGCCAGTCTCGCCCTGATTCATTAACGATTTTCTTCAAGATTTTCAAGATAGTTTTGTTTTTCGCTTCAGCCTGGCCATTCCCTTGAGGATAATAGAATGAAGAGAAACCTTGTTTGATTTGGAATTGTTCACACAGATCTTCAAAATCTTTGTTTTGGAAAGGTGTACCATGATCTGTCAGGATGGTTTGAGGAATTCCATACCGACAGATGATGTTGTTGAGTATAAAAATTGAGATTTGCTTTCCAGTTATGTAGGTGAGGGGAATTTCTTCCACCCATTTATTGAAGTAATTTGTTGCTGCTATGATGTATTTGTGTCCATTAGATGAAGATGGTGTAATCTTGCCCACTAGGTCAAATCCCCACATAGAAAATGGTAATGGTGAAGTGATATGATTAAGTTCTTGGGCTAGTGCGTGGATGAGGTCTCTATGAATCTGACATTGCCTACACCTTTGTACATACTTGTTTGCATATAGCTCTACTATGGGCCAATAGTATCCCATGCAGATGATCTTTTTAGCTAAGTTGTTACCACCTCTGTGGGTTCCACAAATTCCTTCATGTACCTCATACATAGCTCTCTAGGATTCCGTGGAAGTGAGAAATCATAATAGTGTTATGTCTATACTTTTTCTATATAGAGTAGTTGCAAGAGTGGCGTACCTAGAGGCTTGGTGGATGAGGGAATTCTTTTGGTTCCTAGACAAGTCAGGAGGTAAGATACTACTTTGGAGGTAATTATACATGTCATGATACCATGGGGTTTCAGGACCAACAAGGACACACACTGATTCTATGATTGGTGCTTGATGTGTTGGCATCATGAGTTGCTCCACCAGAAACTGGAATCTAGTTTTGTTTCCTGGCATATCAATCAAGGATGCTATGGTAGTCATCATGTTTGCATATTTTTTTTGAGCTCTCCATCTGCTTCCTATATGGTATTAGCTTCTCATCTTTTGTCATATATTCATTTTTGACTTGGCTAATGACCAATTGTGAATATCCACAAACCTTAAGATTTTTGATTCTCCATTGTATCACTTTATTTACCCTGATAACTAAAGCTTTGTACTCAACAATGTTGTTTGTGCATGGAAAGTTGAGTCTGAAAGATTTGGGAATTGCCTCATTGTTTGGAGTGATGAGTAATATTCTTGCTCCTGCACCATAGTTCGTGCATGATCCATAAAAGTATAGTTTCCATACCTCTATTTCCAGTTGGAGTGTAAGAATAGACTCATTTGGAAAGTCATATATGATAGGTTGATGATCCTGAATAGGCCTCTTCTAGTTGATCCTCAATCACTTTACCTTTGATGACTTTTCTGTCTATGTATTCTATGTTGAATTCTCTTAGGATCATCACCCACTTTGCTAGTCATCTGGTGATTGCTGCTTTGCTTAGTAGATACTTGAGGGGATCAATGTGCACTATCAACTTTGTTTGATGGCTTAACATGTAATTCCTCAACTTCCGGGAAGCGAAGACAACTGTTAGGCATGATTTTTCAATTGGCATATAGTTTATCTCAAAGCTTACCAATGTTCTACTAAGATAGTATACAACTCTCTCCTTGCCTTGGTTGTCATGTTGTGCTAGGAGCACTCCTAATGCTTAGTCAGTTGATGAGATGTATAGAAGTAAAGGCCTACCTTGGACTGGTGGCACTAATATGGGAGACTTGAGTAGATAGTCTTTGAATATCTGGAATGCTTTCTCACATTGTTCTATCCATATGAATGTTACATCTTTGTGTAGTAGATACTGGAATGGATGGTACTTGTCTGCTAGTTGGGCTATGAAGCGCCTGATAGATTGGAGCCTTCATTATAACCCCCTTATTTTCCTTAGGTTGGTCAGTGGTGGCATGTCTAGTATTGCTTTGAATTTCTCTGCATCTACCTCTATGCCTCGGTGTGACACAATGAATCCCAATAGCTTCCCTGTGGTGACCCCGAATGCACATTTCTTTGGATTTAAGTAGACCTTTTACTCTTGCATTCCATCAAATATGGGTCCCAACACTTGTAGATGACATTTTCTAAGAATTGATTTGGAAAGTATGTGGTCAACATAGTCCTCCATTGTCTTGTGGATGAGATCATGGAAGATGGTTGTCATGTCCCTTTGATATGTTGCTCCTACATTTTTTAGACCAAATGGCATGAAGTTCCAACAGTAGGTGCCCCATGCACATGTAAAAGTTGTTTTGTGTTGGTCCTCTAGTGTAATCCTTATATGATTGTATCTTGAAAATCCATCCATGAGTGATAGCATCTGATGTCTTGCGGTGAGATCTACTATCATGTCGATGTTTGGTAATGGAAATTCGTCCTTGGGAAAATCTTTGTTTAGATCTCTAAAATCTATGAAGATGTGGATTTGACCACTATGTTTAGTTACAGGTACCAGATTAGATATCCAGTCTGTGTATGGGATCTTTTTTATGAACTTAGCATCTAGGATCTTCTTCAATTCTACCTTGACTAGTAATGCAACATTGGGATGCATCTTTCTTAGCTTCTATTTGATGGGTTTGGTGTTGGGTAACAATGGTAGATGATGTAATACAAGCTCTCGGTCTAATCTTGACATATCTGAGCAGGACCATGCAAAATTGACCTTCCCTTCCTTGAAGAAGCTGATGAATTGTTCTCGCTCCTCTAGAGTGAGTGATTTTTCTAAGTAGATGTTTTTTGGGTTCTTGTCATCACCCAAGTTGACTTCTTATGCTTCTTTTGCTAACAATGCTGACTTTTCCTCTGTCAAGGGGAGGAGTTCATGATTTCCATCTTCTAGCGCCTCAATGAGGTTTTCACTAGAAGACACACCTTGTTTTGTATTTTTATCATTTTTTGTGTCAGTAAGTGCCTTTCAGTTTTCACTTACTGATGATTCTTTTTTCTTTTTCAATTGTTTTTGATGACTAGAATGAGGAGCTTCCTCCCCAAAATATCCTGATATTTCAAGGTCAACGGAGAAAAATGCTTTATGGTCTCCTGATGGCATTCCCTCTCTAAGTCCCATGAAGTCTAAAATAGCCTCATCATCCTCAAAGATATCTATATCAGGCTATCCTTGTTGATCCTACTCTATCAGTTCTGGGTGTAGAAGACATAGGTCCTCATGGTGGGTTGACTCTATTTGGTTGAATGGGACAACTGTGATGGTTTTGACAAACTATGAATGTGATGTGGACGCACCACCTAAGGAATTGCTATTGATATGTTTATCGATAGAGGGTTGGTCATCTATGGTTAATTGGTCGAATGGGTTGTCAAGGTGTATGGTGGTGGCTGACTGAGGGGAATAGTCTAGGATTGATGGTCCAGAGTCATGGATGGATCTCCACTCGTACTTGTGGGAGTAAGTTTTTCAAGAACGCTCATCGGATGTCTCACTTTCCTTGTTATCATGGATCTCTTGGTTGAGGGTTAATTAGGATTGAGAGGTTCCCACTTCAGAAGGAAGTAACTGTTGTAGTTTATTTCTGATCAAAGCATGTTCTAGGATTTTCCCCTGGTGTAACTCTTCTATTTATTCTTGATCAAAGGGTATGTCTCAGGTGGTAGGACTGGTTCTTTGTTGGCCATAGCCTAACCCTCTCTTGTTTCTTTGGGTTGGCAGGAGAGATAGTTCCATTTAACCTTGTTGTCTTTCCCCAAGACCAATTGTACCATCATACCCAAACCTTTGTAATATTGTATAGCTAGCTCCATATGTTGACATAGGTAATGGTGCTTGAAGTGTGTCTTGTGGGTCTTGATACAACCATGTATTGATATCTAGATCAAATGGGTTCTCTTCTGTAATGTCTACCCATCTAACAAAGGTTATGGGTGGAAACGTCAATAGAATAGGTTCCAAGGTTTCTACTGTAATTGCGGGTTGTGGCATGCCATATGTCCTTGGGTTTTGAGGAATTTTTGTGATAGTGAAAGCTTCCTCATAGCTGTATTCTCCACATCCCTTGACAGTAATAGATATTTTTCCCTCTCTTCTCATGAAATCTTTTGGAATTGAATTTGATGTGGAAGGGATACTTTCCTCTTGGTTTGATGGAACCTGGTTATCAGTACTAGTTTAGACAACATTGCAGTATCGGAATGGGTTTGGATCTCCTTCTATAGTTATTTCTGCCCCGTGGTGTGGGAACTTGATGCACTGATGATATGTGGAGGGTACAACTTGCATCTCATGGATCCATGGTCTCCCCAATAACATGTTGTATCCCAATTCTAGGTCTAGGACCTAAAAGGGAGTGTTCTTGACAACTAGACCTATATGGACTGGTAGAATGATAATACCTTTGGAAGATCTCTCTTCTTCATCATAGGCTTTGATGTTGATCCTTCTTGTGATGTCAATACTAGATTCAGAGTAGCCTAAGTGCTTGATGACCTTTAAAGTACAAATGTTTAATCCAGCCCCACCATCAACGAGGACTCTTCAAATTGAATTTTTGTGAACCTGTATGAGAAAGTGTAAGGGATCATTATGCAAGGGTTTGTACAATGACACATCATGATTTATGAAGGTTGCATGCTTGGTTGCTGCTATATGGTTTACCATTGTTTGGAAGCTCTTAGGGGTTATGTCCCTTGGGATAGCTACTTTTTGAAGTGCTTGGTCTAGTTCTCTCTTATGTTGTGGGGATATGCGCAAAATTTTAAACATGGATATTTGGGTAGGCATGCACTTTAGTTGATCTACTACGATTGTCTATGGATCTGAGTTTGTAGGAGGGTTGGCTTGTGTAGAAGATGAGGAAGGAATTCCTTGCAAGACAACTTGTGTATGATGCATGGTTACAACACATTTAGCATCTCGGTCTTTGATAGTAATGGTAGCCACATGGCTATCTAAAGGATTTAGGCAATTGATAGTGTTGTCACTATCGACATAAGTATATTTGACCTATTTTGACTGTCCACTAGACCCAGAGGATTTCCCTTTATTGTGATCATGGAATGTGTCATTGAATATCATATGATTAGTGGTGCCTTTTTTTTGGGTGTTGGTTATGTCGATGACCCCTATGTCAATCAGATCTTGGATGACGTTTTTCAATCGATAATAGTTGGGTGTTTTGTGTCCCTTCACGTTAGGTTCTCTCAACTCCTTCTGAAACATTCTTTGTGTGATGATCAGTATTGGTGTGGGTAGTGTCTATGACTTGGGAGCATCAAGAATTTGATATTTAATGCGTGTGTGATTGCAAGATGGCTTGATGCTTGAACCAATATGACAAATTAATGGTGCATGTGAGCTTGAAATCCTAGATCCTTCAAATGGTTATGAAGGGTTTGTTATATAGGAATTGAGAATGAGATGAACGATTGAGATCAATCCCAGAGATAGGAAGATGAACAGTTGAGATGAAAGGGAACTGGAGAAGCCATCAGTAAACTCCACCTCTTCCACTGAGAGAGAGGAGATAGAGTTTGGTTAACTGAAGAGCTAATTTTGAGTTACCTTTTAGAACTGAAGAGGTGGGTGGAGAAACCCATGTGAACTGAAGAGGTGGGTGAAGTAACCCATGTGATCTAATTAAAGTTATCTCTTTGAAGATAAATGAATATTTAATTTATTTTTTGAAATTAAAGTTTTAAACATGTGAGATAATTGAATTCTTTTTTATTTAGAATTGCATTATTGAATGAAATTAAATTAATTTAATTGGAAGAATTTAATTAGCAAGTTTAAATATTTCAATTAAACTTTAGTAAATTGAATTTAATTAATTAATTAATGGAAATTAATCAATTAAGGTTAATTAATTAAAATTAAGTATTTAATTAATTTTGGGAATTTGATTAGATGATTTGGGGAATGAATTTAGAAGAAAATAAATAAATAATTAATGACTAAAAAACCATTAATTAATAGATGAAATAAAATTTAGAAGAAAATCAATGATTAATTAACGATTAAAAAACCATTAATTAATAGATGAAAATTAGTGTTTTTAATTTCAAGTCACAAGTCAGTCCATTTTAGGGTGTCAATAGAAAGAAGGAGCCAAAGGAAGTGGCTATGCAGAATATTTTGCACAATCTATGAAGGAAGTGCACGGGAAAGTAAGGAAGACTTTGAATGAGAATACAGATAAGATAAATCACAAAGTGGATGAAAGAAAAAGGGATATCCAATTCCAAGTAGGGGATCTTGTAATGGTCCATCTAAACAAGGCAAGATTGCAGAAAGGAGTGACTAATAAGCTACAAATGAGAAGGATTGGCCCATGTACCATTTTGGCCAAATATGGCACCAATGCATATAAAGTGGAGCTTCTAGAGGATGTTGGTTTATCTCCTATGTTCAATGTGGTAGATTTTATTTCATACAAAGGTCCTATGCCAGATCTAGATCAGATTTTGACTGAGGTGATACAAGAAGTGGAGGGACTAAACTTACCCTCTACACCTTTCAAGAAAGAAGAGAAAATAATGGATTCAAGATTGTAAAAATAGACTAGGAAGAAGGATTAAAAATAACATATGGTTAAGTGGCATGGAAAAGCTGATACAGAGGATACATGGATCAAAGAGATAGACTTCAAGAAGCTGGTCATTGATTCCAACTTTCTCAATCCAAGGGTGGATTGAAATCTTTCTATTTGGGGAGGATGGTGTAGGAGCACCTAGGCTAAATCATATCCCTATGTTTTGTTGTGGCTTGTACTAACCCTATCCAAATCAGTTGTTTTATTTATGACCTTAGAAGGTCTTTCATGTTTGTACCTAGTTGGATTAGACTAGGATCAATCCAACTATATGTTTAATGTTTTAAGTGTGTTTTGGTTGCAATTTAGCCTAAAAAGGGAATTTGGGGTCAAGAAGCCTAAAAGGATTAAAATGGATTATATTTGTTCCTAAGAAGGCCTTTATGATGTTTTTAAATCATGCCATAATGATTAGAGGTCATTACGCTAAGTTTTAGGCAAAGATGTAAAAGTTGCTAAAATGTTGCTCGACAACATTTTGCAACTTTGCAATGTTGTTCGACAACATTGTCAAGTTTGATTCTATTCGATGAGTGGAAAAGTTAGTTAGTGTAACTGGCCTAAAAACATGGGAAAGGAATATTAAACCATAAGGAGGCCCATTTACCAACGTGATGTGGTATGGAGAAGAATTGAAATTGTCTGATTTTGCTCTATAACTCTGTGTTCAGTATACAATGAATGTTTTTTTCTTTCATGTATTAGTTAATGGATTGAATCATCAAGTTTTGTGTTGGATTATTGTAGCTAGGATAGTTTCAGTATGTTTTTCATTGGTTTGAAGTTTCTAAGTGTTCATTTTTATAGGTTAGGAAATTATTTTGTTAATGTCCAGTTTGTTGGTGTTGTTCAGGCAGTTCTGAGGAAAATGGCTCGTCCATAAATCTCCACTGTAAATTTCATCATGGAATGGAGGAATATGGAAGGGGATCCTCTATATAGTGTATATATAGTAGGAGAGTTTCAGGAAATTTATTTAGCTAATTTTCATGGCAAGCCCTAGGCGAGATTGGAGTGCCCAGCGAGGAGATTGCTAGATATTAATTATGTTTGATTGCATGGATACCATTGGGAGAAGGAAAAAAAGAAAGGTTTTGTGAACTTAGAGGTCATACAGACCCCTCCTAGGAAGGAGAAGGCTCTACCAATCCACCTTGATACATTTCCAAGCATAAATAATCTGACTGGACTTATTTAGCCCAATTAGCCCTAGTTATCCTTAATTCTACGAATCTATTGTAAGGACACCCTAGGAACCTAAGAGCTAAAAAATACTTTGAGTATTGGAAAAGGGTATCTAAATCCCCACTTTTTTGGGGGGGTTGTTTGGGGTTATTTTTGCAAGAATTGGGAAAAACCTGTTAGATAGGGCTAGTAGAGGCATTAGGCCTAAAAGCCAAGATTGAAGGTAAATTGGAAGATCATTTGGAAAAGTTATGTTACCCAGTCACCAATGGGATCATATGGATCCTAGGAAGATTTTGAGCATGATAAGTATCCTTGCAGACACATGTGGATTTGAGAAGTTGAAAATGTACTTAAAAACCATCCAAGAAGGAGTGAAAGAGTATAGTGCAATTTGGTGATAGTTGTCTCCTTGTGAAGCATAATAGTTACCTACTCTTAGAGTGGTATTGGATTAGTCCAAGACTAGTCAAGTAAGGACTAAAGAGACCCTAAGAGGAAGAATAGGGTATTGATAAGGCTATGAATAGTGGAGGTCCTAGGAAGCTTGTGCAAACACACTTGGTCAGATCTATCACTTGTCAACCTAGTTGCAAATTCCAATGATTTATCTTGTATATAAGTATAATTTATACTTTAGAAAATAAAATGAAGGAAGAGAAAGAATGTGTGTGTGGTCATCGAGCATGTAAGGATCAACGAAGTCAAGTTTTAGAAGAGTATAGGTTTAGTGTATGAAGTAACAAGGTGTTGCTGAGGTTGACAATGTTGTGCATATTAGCTGCATTATCAGGAGAATTTTATCTTTAAATTTGTTGAGGAGAGTTTGTTTTCCCTAAGACATTGAGTCTTGGGTGCACAAGATCTTTATTATAATTTTCTACTTTGGTAGCGGGTCTTTGTTTGCAAGTACAAAGTAGTGAGATCCTATTTGTATTCATTGTTGTATTGGAAATGAGCCTCTAGTTATATATCTAAAGAAATGAGCTCCTTCTATCTTTTTAATCAGAATTTATACATCCGTTAATTATCTTTTTGGGAAAGTGCTCACTGTGGTTTTTCCTAATTTAGGTTTTTCACATATAAAAATCATGGTGTTCTTGTGTTGATGTTTCAATTAATTATTTGTGTAATGTTGTATACGGTGAATTGATTTCTTAAAATATATTTTGGTTTATAGTGATTCACCCCCCTTGGCATCTTGAGTGTGTTCAACAATTGGTATCAAATCAATGTTTATCTTGAAGGATCTTAACAAGTTGAGGCAGATCCAGGATGACACAATACTTACACTTTCAAGATACAATAATTGATGGGACTAATTTTCCTTATGGGAAGGAAAATATGGAAGCGTATCTAGAAACATTTCATAATGATATTTGGGAGGTCATTCATACTATTTTCTATCCTCCCTTTGGAAGGAATATGACTAATGGTGAAAAAAAATAGAAAAAAGCTAATGTGAAAGAAAGATAAATTATTTTCATTAGCTTGTGTGACACAACATTTGGGAAGGTGAAAGGTTTAAAAGGTCCTAAAGTGATATGAGATAAGTTGGTCTTGGTATATGAAGGAGATTTAAAGACAAAAAATTAAGACTAATGAATCTGAAATAGAAGTATGAGGTCTTAAGAAAGGCAAAATATGAGAATGTTGAAATCTATATATATATAGAGTCATATATGTTGCTGATGGAATCAAAGTTTCTAGTGGACATCTAGAAGATACATATGTTATCTTAAGATCTTATTAACCCTTACAAAAGAGTTCATTGAAATGTAATGTTCAATAAGGGAGAGAAATGATCTAAGTTAGGATTCAATTGATAACCTTATTGGTTCACTTTATGCATTTGAGATTATTGAAGTTCAAAGAGAAAAGAGAGATTGCATTCTGAGTTGTTGAAGAAGTTAAACTTGAGGCATGTAAAATATCAGAGGAAGCTGGAGTATATCTTTCAGGAAGATTAATGAAAGGCTCCAATAGATACAAATGTAAGGTACCTCTTAAGTGCTTTAATTGTGGAAGAATATAACATTTTCCTAATAATTACAAGTATAAGGAATATCATAATGAATTAGAAGATGATAATAAGAAAGGCAATCAGAAGAAAGGTGATTTTTGGAAGAGAATAAATTTCCATGGTGAGGGTAAAAAGAGCTTATGGTCCATGGAGGAATACTTATCATAAGTTCAAGATACTATTAAAATAGTTGAGGATTCTCTACTTTTGGCTATCTCTCAAGAGGAGGAAAAGATTTAGGAGTCTGCATTACATGCTAAAGTTATTTTATGTGCATGGATTATAGATTTTGTATTTTTAAATCATTTGACAAGTGAGAAGAAAAGATTCATTAGGTTGAAAAGGTATGATGGAGGAGCAATATGATTTGTAGGAGAAGAATGTGCCCAAATCAAATACATTGGAACTATTTCAATTAATCGTAAGTCTTATATTGATAATTTACTATGTTGAAGGTTTGAAACATAATATGCAAAGTGTTAGTCAAATGTGTAAGAAAGGTTATGAAGTGTTCTTAAAAAATGATGGGTGTGTCATTAAAAGGAAAATAACTAGGAAAACTGTTGTAGAAGATTTTAGGACAGTTAGGAACATCTATTAAATTGAAGAAAAAAATGAGAACTTGTGTTTTCTAACTCAATATAATGAAAGTTGGTTATGGCATAAAATATTAGGACATATGAACTTTGAAAACATGGTCAAAATTAGCAAGAATGAAGCTGTTAGATATTTGCCAAAAATTATCAAACCTATTGTCACTATTTGTAGAGAATGTTAAACTAGAAAGAAGATAAGGAATTTCAAAAACAAGGAATACTCATCCAACAAACCTTTGGAGTCGATCCATACAAATCTATGTGGACTGAATAGGATAAAAGGTCTCAATAGATAAAGGTCCTTCATGTTGTTAGTTGATGATGACTCTAGAATGACTTGGGTCACTTTTTCAAGAGAGAAGTTTGAAACATTTAAAAAATTCAAAAATATTCAAATCAATGGTAGAAAATCAAATAGATTATAATATTAAATGATTAATATTTGATAGATGTAGAGAATTCATCTCAAAGTAATTTAATGATTTATGTGAAAAGAATGGAAGAAGAAGATAATTTTTTTCCAAGGACTCAACAAAATGAAGTGGTTGAAAGGAAGATCAAAACTGTTGTTGAAATGGATAGGACTATTTAAAGGATGCTAATCTAACCAATGTATATTGTAAGGAGGTTTTTCATACTACAATATATCTTCTTAATATATTTTAGATGAGAGAAAATAATTCAAAGACACCATATAAACTATGGTATGAGAGATCACCTACTGTGAGACAAAACATTTAGAATCAAGTGAGACATTATAAGAGATGAAGATGGATTGGGAAAATTTGATACAAGATAAGATGAAGGAATTTCTTGGGCTATGCAACAGACGAAAAATATTACTAGTGTTTCAATAAGAGGCTAAACAAAGTGGTTGAAAGTGCTATGTTAAGGTATGTGAGGGCTGGAGTTATTGTACCCTAGTGGCACAAGGTGATGTTGATTTTAATCCTATCTCTAAACAAAATGATGAACTAGAAGAAGACAAAGAAGAAAAAACTATTGAAGGAACATAACCAAAATTCATTGTGAAGACACCTGCTAAATATGTTCAAAGGCATCACTCAGAAGATCATAAAATTGGTGATAAAGACAAGGGTGTCCAAACATTTTCACCTAGTTCATTGACATCATCCTTAGTGTGCATTCATGTAGTTGCATTATTACTTGGTTTTCATTTAAGTTATATTATTATTTAGATTTCATTGCATTATATTGTCATTAATGTGCATCTCATTAAATTCATGATGCATTTATCATTTCCATTCACATTAGGTGCATTACCATAGCATTCATTATCATTTTTATTAACATTAGATTTATTTTCATTGCATTTTCATATCTTTTATGTCATGTTCACTTTTATCAACATTTCATTCACATGACCATTGCATTTTAAAAACATTCATAAAATAATTTTTGCATTTCCTTCAATCCTCGTATCATATCTAATCATTCATGTACATAATTAAAATATTATATAATATCGAATAAGATCATACATATACACCATGTGTCACATCAAAAAAATAATAATCATACATATGCATCACATGCATCACTTCAAAACCATCATAACCATGCATGTACATCACAAATGGATCTCATTGCATCCTGCATCATATATACATTAGTACATCTCATATAGGCATAATCATGTCATGTCATAAAATTGAATCACATAGCATCATATATCACAATCATGTTAGTGTATCATATCATGTGCATCCATACATACATCATAGTAAAAGGCATCATAAAACACATAATGTTACCCATACACATGGTATGCCACCCCAAAATCTCCATTGCATATATCATAAAATGTCTCCAAAATATCATGATACATCAATGTGTCAAAGAATGATGTCAATAAAAGAATCAGGTACATTGATCAATGAATCATAGTGCATGTGTACCAATAAATCAAAAATCATATGCATTATCATGTAGTATAATAATCATGTCATCTGCTCTGGGGGTTGTTCAATCAAGGCATTGTCCATGGTATCACTAATCATCCCTAGTTTGGCCTATTATACCTGGTAGTTATGACCCTTTAATTAGGGTATCTGTCCATCCTAGTCTTATGCATGCCCCTATTGCTAGACTTGTCCCTCCACTAATGCTCCTGGATGATTGTGATCCCTAGGATAGTCATGCTACTAACCATGTGCTCTTACTAAAGCTCATCCTCTACCTAGAATTTGTACTTTTTGTGGACCCACTCGTGTTCTAGGAAGCTCCACATGTACTCTTCATTGATCCACCTTCTCTCTTACTAGCCTTTCCTAATGGTATCACCTATGTCATATGTGACAGTGCCACATATATCTCACTCTCCCTGGGTGACACCCCTCCCTCGTATCGTGACCTATACCATCCTGACTCGTGAGAAAGCTCGGGCATCTCCTAAATTTGCCTCTCTTTCACCATCAACAAGGCCTATGCACCCTATGTTCCTACCCCCTATGTCCCTCATCTCTCTGGTGTTGATACTTCCTCATCCTCTCCTCTTCCTTCTGTTGAGATTTCTCTAGGGTATCCCTCACTGCTATGGACTCATACCTCTCCCTAGCCAAACCATCCCTCTCCCACTATAGGGTGTCCAAATACTTCCTTGTGTCATCCATCTTTCTCACCACTCCATCCCTCTTCCCCAACATGTCATTTATCTACCTTCATAGCCCATCTTTTTCTAGTAGTAGATCATCTTTCTCACATGGTAGGGAATTTATATTTTTGTCCTCTCCATGTACCTCCTGTCTGATCTTGTCCATGCATCCCTTAGTGATGTTATCTCTTTGGTTAGATCCCCAGTGGCTAATGTTCCCTCACCCTATCCCTTGTTAGATGACCTTGTATGACTTATTCACCCCTACCTAGTAATTATACTAAGTGGTTTTGTTATTTCTCTTGCCCCTACCTCCTCTCCATGTGGAAGTGCCTATGAACCCTAATATATATCCATGGATGCTACATTCCCCTTCGTGGAACCCATGTTGGCAAAGTGATTTACATCCTTTCTCCTTCAGGGAAGTATCTGTCTACATATACCCACTTGTCTTTTATAGTTTCTTTTTCCATCCTTGTCTTGTCAAAGTGTTATCACGTATTCATTCACTTTCATATG
>MU227783.1:409058-419978 GCA_018584345.1 Thuja plicata | reverse complement strand
GATAGTTCAAAGTTTGAAATCTGAATGCAAAGACCCGATACATCTTCTTGACAAAGAGAGATAAGTCTGTATTTTTCTTCTATTGTGCAATAGTCATTTTCATTATTTTCTTTACAATCAAGTCCTTTAGATAAACGAATAGACATTCTTTAAAGTGATAGTTTTGTTTTGCACATATTTCACTTTAAGTTTATGTTTTGTATATTCAATTATTTCTTTCTCATTTTCGTATGGTTAAAATCCTTTTAATTAAAATATTGATCAAATAGTCTGTCATTTGAGAAATAGTATTAAATTGAAATACTTTTAAACTTATTGTTGTATGTACATTTCATTTCGCCTTTAAGGTGACAATTTTTGTTTCAAAGTTGTCTCTGAAGTTGAACATAGGGTTGAAGATATATCGACTCTGTTTGCCCATTATTGGAATATAGCACTGGTCTGTCTCGTTATTTGAATTTAGTATTGGGTTTCATCATTTCAATTTTTTTTGAATTACTCTTTTATTTCATTTAATTCAGTTCATATTTTCAATTTTATCAAACGATATTAAACACATTACATTTCATTAATACATATATTTTCAGTTTCATGATCTTATTAACATATTGAGAAGTAGGAGTTGAAGTTACCAGTTATCCATTATAGGAAACCTCTAGAAGACTTTGAAGACAGGTTTAAAGTGCAAGCCCACCAGCCTTGGTTTCGTGGAATCAAAATTTTAGGAGGTTGTCAAAACCTCGTTCGTTGGCAGATCGATTGTATTTATCTTCATTGGATAAATGAAATCCATTAGGAGTCCAATCTGTCGATTTGAGCACCAACACCCCTATCCATGATCTCCTCCATCTCTACCCTACACCTAAGGTCCATATTCCTTCTCTCCCTCTCCATATCCCTTAGATACTCATTGTCTCACTACCCTCTATATAGGTTTTGTTGCCTATCTTTGTCCTCCCCTCCTCACAGGTGCCACTAGTGCCTGTATCCTACCCCTCGAATCCACTACCACTACTCTCCTCAACCATTTCACTAGTTGATATACATCCACCATGTGCCATTGTGTGTGTGCCTCCCTCCTTTATGTTACTAGGGCTGGCAGCCTTGTCCTCCCAACATCCTTAGGTATCTTCTCAACCCAACATGTAGTGTATATCATTGTAACATCTATATTGACCTATTCTGCTCAGGGACCCTAGATATTTGGTTGTCATATCATTTAATCCCTGATCACCCCTCCTATCCAAAGATCTACCAAACTTGGATATCTTCTCCATATTCCTCTACCTGAACTTGTGCTAGTGATGAGGCACATCTTAGACAAAACTAAACTGACGCTTGACCCTATTTGGGTACTATCACTCTACAATATTCTCCCATCAACCTGTGATATATATTAGAGTAATCATGAATGAGATGTCTTTGGTCCTCGATCCACCCTCCCATTGTCATGTATAGCCTCCATGTGATGTCATCCCTCACTCCATCCAAAACCACTCTCCAATGGTCCACATCATTGACCCCCTCATAATTAAGGTCTAATCACTAGCTATATATCATTGGCTTCACCACACCCTATCCAATCTCCCTATTGACCATGTGATAACAACGTGCTCCCATGCCCATACCTATAAGAGGGTTTTATAGAAAAAATTATGCCCCCTATGATAACAAATAGTATGTAGCTATTTGTAGAAATTTTCAAGTATTAAATTCCCCCACGCTAAAGGTCACCTCTCATCCACAACCTTTATCACCTCTTTAATCATTCCAAAAACAATCTATTGTCCTCTATAAGATAGTATGTATCTGCTAGGCAATGCACATACATATGCATAGATCCACCAATTTTTTTGCATTGCCACAAGTTTCTACTCTAATCCCAATTTTCCATGTCATAGCGGGAGATCTTCTCCTATCAATAATCTGATTGCTACCATGTCTACTCTCTTGAGTGTAATCACTCACACTCCACATATGGATAATCATAGAATATGATAGACATCCTCTTAGGTCACAATAATCTCCTTAGTGGGAAGATGAAATGTCATAGTCGCACATCCTTACCGCTCTTCCAACACAGTAATCATGGCCATATGCACACAAATATGAGGTATCATATCCATGTGACCCATCACAGTCTCATCTTTATATGCTCACCCTGTCGCTCCAAACTACTCTGCTATCCTCAACATAACTGATCTCCTCCCCTAGTCTATCAACACATTGATGCTCCACTGCATCCACATATCCACATAATTGATCAGTTAGTACCCCTACTATACTTCTTTCCAAGTCCCTTTTCACCTTCTTGGAAATATTTTTTCCCTCCCCCCATCTCCCCAACTCTATTTTCACTCCCTTTTTTGACAAGACTATAATCCCACCATTACTTTTCCACAGGATAAAAATATCATCATGTCACAACACATTCTCGCTACGGTGGGAATGCAATCATATTTCCCCCTTTCTCTCCTTGCACAATCCTACTACAATGAGAATGTGATCCAAAACCCACATGTTTTTCCCTTCTACACACCCATATAACATCTCAAACCCAATTCTTTTCTCAAGCAGTGGGAATGCATTCTCTCTGCATTGGGGAGCAACCTGTGTTGCATGAGAATGCAATTTTGCACCATAAACCTTACAATAAATGCACTAAAATATGTGTGAGGTCCAATTTTTTCCTAATGTACCTCTCTATTAGGCAGTTTGTGTCATGTAATACTCGCCACCACATCCACCCGATGCCTTGGTTGTCTTGCATTGGCCATCTTCCTTGAATGCTAAAGTAATCTCAAATGAGTATGATAGTGAAATTTTCTCTCAATTTGTTTTCTTCTCTCTATTAAAATTAAGGGTAAACTACCCACTTTACTCTTATAGGGCCTTCTTAGGTCGTAATTCTCACTGTTTCTTCCCAGTGACTTTGTTTTGAGTGTTATTTTCATTTGTGGCTAGCATTTTACCCTCTCTTTCTCCTTGTTCATTGGATCACAATTACTTTCAAGATGTTTCTTAGGAATCCATTTCTCATGAACACTCTTTATGGGTCATCACTAACTCCTCCCTTCATTTTCTCTATTCGACCATCTATCTTTCTAGTCTTCCTAGTGCATTTTTTCTCTCCATCTGCACATCGCTTATGTCTTGTTTTTCTTCGCACTAATCTTATTCTAGAACCACTACATAGAGGGGAAAAATGTAAATGCCTAAATTTTATTAATTGTATTAATTAAATTTCGTTATCCTAATTCCATTTATTGATTAAATAATTATGCAATATTTAATTTATTAATGTTATCCTTTGGCTAAATTAATTTAATTGATTAAGCTATACCATTGTTAATTAGTTAATGACAAACTATAACCCATTTAATTAATTAATTCCTCTTTTCCTCTATTAAATAAAACAAGACCAAATAATTTGTCTTATTTAATTCATTCTTTGTATGTTTCCTCTTTGCTCAAAAAATGAATTAATTTAAATAACTAATTCATTTTTGTAACATGTCTCATAAATTTAACTATACCCCTAATTATTCTTCTAACCTAACCCACTAACTGACCTTTGGTCCGAACCATCCTTATCCCTTTTCCCTCCATCTAACCCCTAACCCACTAACTAACCCTCTAACTAACCCAAGGTTCAAACCAATCTTATCCTTCCAAACCTCCCCTTAACCAACCTTATCCTAACCTCTCCAAATATGTGCATATTCCTATTTTCATTAAATAGGAAAATAACTCCAATTTTGTGTGGAATTCCTCCAAAATTGACACCTATCCTCCCCTCCACATGTCATCCTTTGAGATTACACTTGTCATTTTTTATGACAAGTGTTGAATTTTGGAGACTCCTCCCTTTGCACCCAAATCCTATTTAAACTCTCTCATTTCCTCCACAAATCATCCACTTTCATGCATAGTAATGTTATAATATCATTTTTTATTTAGAGTTTTAATCTATTTAAAATCATAATTGCATCATTTACATCCCTTTTTAGCACCACCTTAGTACAATTTCACTTATTTTAGGATTATTATCATAATTTCATCCATTTCATAACTATCAAATCCACATTAGCATAATCTCATTACATCATCATGGAGCTTAATTTGAACACCCTTGGAAGCACAAAATGAGAACACATACCAAATTGAAGCATCAAAAGGACATCCTCATCAAAAGAGGCTCTAGTTTGTTTGCTTATTGCTTTCATTTTTTTATTAGCTTCTTTTTAACTCCTTAATCTTGAGTGTTTGTTTTTAACTTGTGTAGATTAGATTGTTAGCTTTAGCCTTTTAATCTTTTTTTATAACTCACATTTTATTGTGTATGTTCACGCAAACACACACATAGTCACTTAATGTTTTTTTAAAATATATTTATATTTATTGTTTTTATAAAAAAAATCAAAGTTGCTTTTACCTTAGTTCATTAATATTTCCTTTAATAATAATGTCATAGGATCTATATATATATTTATTTAAATTTATAATATATTTTTGTAAGTGTTTGTTTGTTGTTTGATTTTGTTGATTTAATTGTCTACACACATACACATACACACTTTGTTCATTTAATTTCATTTTTTAATTGATTATCTTTCTTATATTCTTTCTTTAAGCTTAGAACCTTCCTACAGTGACATCAAATTTGAATGTAAACATTTGGTATTTTTGAGAAAAATTGACAGTCATTTGAATATTTTATTATGCCCAAAAATGTTTAGCCTCCATTGACGGTTACAAAGGTATTTGAAAAGCCACAGTATATGAAGAGTCAAGGTATTCAAAGGAGCTCTTTATGATTTTGTGGTTTTCTATAATTCTGAGATTGAAGAAATACTTGATAAACACAAGGCCACTAAAGAATCCTTCTTTGCACTCCATGGAAGTTATGTACGGTGTTCAAAATATTTTCTACTGTCCAATCTTTCCTTGATAGAAATATGACAGTCTAAAGCTCAGATTTTTTCTTTCTTGTTTATCTAGATTTCAACATTCATCAGGTTTTACATTTTAACAAAAAAATTATATAATTTCTAGGAGATCATGTAGGATCTTGCCGATGCTAGTAGGTCACGACTTTAATAAAATATTCAAAGCTTGTTTATACTAGTGTTTGGGAAAATTGACAATATAGGGCAGAGATTTTAAGAGATTCAGTTTGTGTACAGTGGTGTTCAGTGACATGGAAAATAGAAATAGATTTTGATTTTAATAAAATATTTATATTTCATAGATGGGGTTGTTTAAATCAGATTAATTCCTAAGACAGGGTCATGCAAAATGGAAATTATTGTGTGCACAAAGATGGTGTGCATATAAGTGACCACCATATGATTTAAAAAAAAAAAATCAATAACTTGACTGGGTTTCTTAAAATTTGAAATAACTTGACTGAGTTATGGCTTGGTAAATACCAAGCATAAGTTTTAAAAAACCTGATCGAGGTTTTATGATAATAAAAACCTGAATGGGTTATATAAAACTTAAAATAGTTTGCTTCTATGGTCAAAAGGGCATTTTAAGCCGACATTTGCATACTGACAACAGTGAGAGGAGGAAGAAAATAGTAGAACCTGATTGGGTTTCATTGAACATTGGAATTTTTTAGCGTTTTCAAAAAATTTCACGATGTCACATCATTCTAAAGGTAAGTATTTGATTTTTTTTGTTTGAAATTGAATTATAATTTCAATTTTTTCCATGGATTTTGTATTTTGTTTATTAAATTCACAGAAGGTTCTCGAAACAATGCCCCCCAACAAAACACACATCAATAAAAATTCCCAGAACAACAACCAAAAGAGCCTCAAAACCCTCCACCTCCTCCAGTAGACCCCGTTCAAACCACACAAGAGGATCTCTTAAATCGCCTATCAGAGAATACACACCAGATTTCTTAGATAGTTAATAGGTAGAGGTCCTCTAGGCATGAGCATCATTCATCCTTTACCACAACCCTATAATTAATGCCCAAAAGTGTTAAGGAGGTATCTAGAAGAGTTACAAAATGAGGCACATATAGGGATATATTTCATGCATTCTATTCTAATGGGTTGTCATATGATGAGGTGAAAAGAAAATTTAAAAGTAAAGATGATATATGTGCTCTTTTCACGAATCCTAAAACCAATGACACCTTACCTCTTGATTCAAAGAGGTTTCCTATATATTGGTGTAATCATGTTGGGATGAAAATTATTTTTGGGAATAGATGGTATATGGTCTTTAACCAACCACCTTGTAACAATTATGAGGTTCCTTTGTGTTTTTTGAGAAAATTATATTGTGAGTTTATCCTTGTCTTGAAGACAAACTACTTTGACATGTAGGATTTCTAGGGTAGAGGGAGAGGCTCTTCCCAAGATAGACCAAGGGATTAGAGGGTGGTAGACTCCTAAAATAGGGTTTCTCTAGCTATTAAACCCATGATTCACATCACAGTCCCAATAGCCCTAAATGAGTCTACAAAGTTACACACTTTTCAAGCGAATACTTCATTGACTGATGTCATCATTCAACATGGCACATAGTTAGTGCAATTTCTCATACCACAGGATGATTCAACACCTGTACCACTTGCCTCATCATCAAATATGTCATTTATCTCTACCCAACCCATTGATCACTTGTGTCCTAGCTTCCATCATATGTGTTCTAAGGCAGATAGTGATTTGAATGAGGATGGTTCCACATCCTATTTATGTACACACTATAGGAGTAGATGTCATGCTTCCATCGCATAGGATATGGCCCTCATAGATGACCTAATGACTATGGTGTTTTTTGGTGGAGAGAAGGTGGAGGTGTGTTTATTTGTATTTATAAAATTTTGTTTATTAATCACTAAAAACTTGTAAATGTAAATAAATTTTTATTTATAGAACAATTTAAACTGATATATATGAACAATATACATTTCAGGGTGCAATAGAAATTCTGAGTACACCACATCATATTCCTTCCACATCACGTGCACTCATAGCTTCAACACCAAAGGTTAAAAAAATAATATGTTAAAAGTATAATAATACCTTGATTTCAAAATAATTTTTTAATAAAATATACTATCTCTCTAATGTATATTTGTTTGGTGTTTAGTAGAGGTTTTCAGGGGATCAGATATCCTAGGTTGATGATGTCATGCTTTCATCCATTCACTTTGGCCTAGAAAGCTACATGATATCATATTTTGCACACCTCTTATTTATATTTTTTATTAAGTATATGCGAGTCATTTAAATTTAGGTTTTTTTGACTTATATTTAATATTATAAATTGATTCTCTTATATGTTAATTATGTTTCTCTTAGGTTACCCAACCTAAGTCCAAGAGATTTTGTGTGCAAAAGACATCCTCCAACACACTGAAATGAAAAAAGATAATTGGGGTTTATAGAATTGATGAATGCACCTAAGGCACCAGAGATTTAGGAGAGGGAAGAGGTATGTCCGTATATGGATTTTAACAATCTGATTTGTTCAAGTTCATCTTCATTATCCCTTAATTTTTCATAAATTTTGACTATATAACATCTTCATCTTCACTTCCATATCCAATTCTTAGTTGAAACGTTCTTCGCAAGTCCTCTTGGATTGCATTATTGTTTGTTTGAAAGCCCTAAATCCTTTCTCTATGAATATAACATTTCGTATCATTTTTTATACAAGAAATGGTCATAGCTTCTTCATCAATGATGATGCCTCCTAGGAGTATAGGAGAACCACCTGAGGCTCTGGTACACATTTGTTCTATATATATTAAATATATGTGTTCAGATATAAGTACATGCATGATTAGTTTTGTAGTGTTTCTCAAATATATATGTTTTGACATCTGATGAAGATGATCATATCCTAGATCAGGTGGTGAATGTTGTAGTGTTTTCATTGTTGGAAACAAGTATATTTCATAGGTCAAATTAGATATACCAGTGATGAAGGTGATTGCATAAGGATTTTTCTAAGTGTTTAGTGTATCGGTGATAACATAGTTTGTGATGGTAATTTCAGTATGCGGTGATAGTCATGAGGATTTAGATGATGCGATCGCGTAGATAATATCTACAGAGTCATGTTTACCTACATTTATGATCTCGTAAGCTGATTCAACACACATATGTAGATTTGAGGAAAACACCAGTGATATTGGCAAGAAAAGTCAACTGGTCCAGTCAAGGTGATGAAATTGAGGTGGCAATCAATTATGTGTCAAAGTTTGATTTATTTTTGGATTGTATTATTGAGGGCTGACCTTGAGGAGTTTAATTTCCTATGTTGAAATGATTGCTTATGAATTTTTATTAGGATTTGGAGATTGACTTAGGTAACACATTTTAGGGCTATTCCACCAACCTAAAAGTGTTTATAAGAGATGAAATTGAAGGAAAAAGTTGTTATTGATGTGATGATTATAATGTTGAAGAGGAAGTTTGTATGAATAAAATAATGATTTGAGCAGTGTTGAAGAAAATATGTCAAGAAGAGTGTTCTACTTTCAAATTATTTCATTTGAGTTCATTCTCAAGGAAATTCCTAACCGGCTTGTGATCAAAATCCTCTAACAAGGTTACTCTTAACAGGGTAAGCAAGATCGTAACAGGTCTAAACACTAAATCCTTTAACAAGGTGACTCTCAGAAGGAATTTTAAATCCATTAATAGGGTAGTTCCTAACAGGATTTTTATAATAACCTCTATCTGGGTTATAGATACTCTTAACTGGGTATACCCTTAGCAGGGTGTTGTAATACTCCTAACAGGGCAAGTCTTAATGGTGCATTATTGAAATTTATGGGTAATAATTCCCACCTTGGTTTTTCCCTATAACAAGGGTTTCCACAATAAAATATTGGTGTCATTGTGCTGATTTCATGGATGTATGTTTTGATACGCTTTTATGTTATATTTAGATTTGCATGTTAGTTACTTTGGAAGTTTCTTATAAGATTTTGTAGATATGTGGTAGCACTGATTCACCCCTCCTCTCAATGCCTTATAACACTAACAATTGGTATCAAATACAAGTTCCATTAAAGAAGCATAACAACTTGGGAAATATCCTTAAGGAAAATATGAAGAGTTTAAAATATCAAAGGAAACTTGAAAATCAAATTGAAGATGCATAAGATTCCATTTACTAGTTGATCAGCTATTTGAAGAAAGTGGGTCTGGAAAATCTAAGGATGCCCTAGAAGCTTTGACCCAGGAGAATGAGTAATTGCATGGAGACAAGAAGAATCTAAAGAAAGAGTTACAAGTGTTGTCAATCAAGAGGGGTGAAGAAATGGAAGCAAGGAAGGCTACATAAGAAGAAAGGAAAGTTGCAAAGGAAACCCTAAAAGATAAAGTAGACGAGATTTTCAAATTTGAACAAGAAGTTGGTACATTTCATGAACATATACACGAGACAAATGAAGAGAATAAAGAATCCCTAAGATAGAATGAAAATATGAGAAAAGAAAATGAGCAACTGAAAGGTGAGTTGAAGGCTACAAATGATTTACTAAAAATATTCAATGAGAGTACTGCAAAGCTTGATGAACAACTGCAGAATCAAAGAATGCATGGAGAGAGTCATGGTTTAGGATAGACCACTTATGAGGTTGGTGAATATTCAGATACCAAAAAGATAGATCAAGATGGTAAGATTCACGTAAGGTGAATCAAAGGAAATATGGTAAGAGATCTTATAAACCAATTTGTTTCAATTGTCATAAGGTTGGACATAGTACTAATGTATGCAAGAAAAATGTCAGACCTAGTATTCCAAGAGTAAGATCTAATGCTAGACCAATTAATTTTCATGGTTATTGTTACAATTGCAACAAATATGGTCATAGAGCTAATGAGTGCAGGACAAGGATGAACAATCAATGGTTACAAGTGAACTGATCAAGTCCTTATCAGAATGAGAACCGATGGAATGTTACATGTTCACATTGTCACAACTATGGACACATGGAAATAAACTACAAATTGAGGACAAGTAAAGGCAATGCAGGACCTTGGAGATCCACAGGTATGACATGTTTTCATTGTCACAAGATAGGAAAAATTGCAAGGTTTTTTAGAGAAAGGAACAACAAGGTGAATCAACTGGTTAATTGGTCAGACAAGAAAAAGGGAAAGAAGATTGTGAATGTTGAAGAGACCAGGAATGATATGAGGAATATTTGGACAAAAAAGAGTGAAGACAAACCATCTAAAGATACCACATATTCACCAAGTGTGGGTAATTATTCATCTAACTAAGTGATCATTGACTTAGGTAGAGAAAACATTATTGAATCTATTGAAGACCCCCTAGATGCATGTGCAGTCATTTCTATTCGCATATTTAGATGCATATGATTGTTTTAATTTATGGTATGAAGTTTTTTTAAACCGCGTGAAGAATTGGTTGACTACTAACAAGATTTTAGAAGGTATATGATATCTTGTTAGAAACCAGTGATGCAATTAATGTTGTACAGAGAAGATAGATAAAAGGTGATTTTTAGGTCTTATTGTGCACCTACATGTTTGAAGAGAAGACAAAAAGAAATGAAAGTTTAGATTGAGCAATTTGATAACTTTCAAGGTGAATGGCTAAAGAATTTGTAATGATTGTGTGAAGGAAACAATAAGGGTTTGTGTAGACACCCTAAAATGGACAGGCTTGCGACTTTACATTAAACACACTAATTTTCATCTATTAATTAATGGTTTTTTTAATCATTAATTAATCATCTATTTTCTTCTAAATTCATTTCTCAAATCATCTAATCTAATTCGCAAAATTAATTAAATAATTAATTTTATTTAATTAATCAAGCTTTAATTGATTAATTATCATTATTTAATTAATTAAACTCAATTTCCTATAGTTTAAATCCAAATATTTAAACTTACTAATTAAATTCTT
>MU227783.1:335078-360263 GCA_018584345.1 Thuja plicata | reverse complement strand
TATATATATATATATATATATATATATATATATATAAGGTCAAGTTTGGATTGAATGAGTGTAGTGAGATGTGTGTGTTTATGACATGAAGCGTGGACGCAAAATCAGATGGGATTCTGATTGAAGTCAGAACATACAGAGCTACAATAGAATATCTGATCAGTGAGGATCAAGTTTAATAATCTAGAGTAGAGATCTGAATCAGAAAAGATAGTTGCTTCGACAAATAGGTCAATTCATTGTTTCTCTCTAAAAATTGTAGTAGTGATCTAAATCTCTTAACAGAGTAGACTTTATAGTCTTTTGTAAATCCTCTCAAAAGGTGGCACTTCTACATTGAAGTGTTTTAAGACCTCTAACAAGGCCACTCCTTATAGGGTGATTAAATCCTCTAATAGGGTCACACCTAACAGTGTGTTATTGTAACATTTAATAGGTTTGGCTCCTAACAAGGCTCACTTCAAAAGAGTGAAAAATAGTGACTAGTTGCAATTGGTGGTTTTTCCCATATTGGGTTTCCATGTTAAATCTTGGTGTTATCTATGTACATGTTATTTGCTTTATTCTTTATGTTTCTACATTTAATCACTAAAGGATAATGACAATTAATATCTTAAAGTTTTCTTTGTTAACCGAGTGACAGTTGAATATCTGTGTTAACCGAGTAACAATGATAAGTTTGTTTAAGACATCTAAGGGACTTGGATTTGTTTTTGTGGTAACTAATTCTTCCCTCTCCTCTTAGTTACTCAACTCATTTCCAACATAGAGATCCACCTCCTCTGAGTCAGACCTATCTTTTCTCTCTGAAGAATCACTCAAAGCCACATTAACATCCTCTACGACCTCCCCAACTTGGTGATTAGGATTTTCAGAAGATTTTCCCCTTAAAAATTCATACAAAATCAATAATAACCTGTGATGTAGCACCATTTTTCTAGGGTTTTTCTTGTGATCATTTTCAATAGCATTAATGGAAGAGAGAAAAAAGTATGGAAATGAGACAAAAGCTTTAGGTCTAAAATGACTCAAAAACACAAAGTGGTACTCATGAAGCCTTGTATATCTCCCATCAAAAACAACAAACTCCATAACCACCTTAAGAAATATATTCCAAAAGGGATTCAACTGATTGGAATCAAAATAAGAGTTGTTACCTTTATCAAGGGCATCCCGCTCAACTATTTTAGGAAAATTCAAAAGCACTTGGTTGGAAACTTTTCTATCATCGTAGAACTTCAACCCTTTGGTGGACAACTCTATGGCCTCAACAATCAGTTTTTCATCAATGATGAATTTATTCCCCTACAAAGTTACCACCCCATTATCCCAATCGTCCATGAAAATATGAGTAACATTCCTGTCAAAACTATGCAATTTTTCTAGGAAAGGAACTAAACCTCCCTTTGACAACTTTCTCTAGACCTCCATGTCTCTTCTCCAATGTTCACAAGTAGCAGGCTTGACATGGTTAAGATCTCCTTCCATGGTGAAATTCATATTTTTGACCCACCCAAAAAAGAGAGAGAATAACAAGAGGGTCAGAAAACAACTTCCCTTAATTCTCTTCAACACCCACAAAGTGTGAGAGTTGAGAAAGCTAATAATGGTGATAAAAGTGAAATGTCTGTCACCATTACCACTACTGATTGTGATTTGGAGAGGTGTCAAATCCATCATTATTTTATCCTTTCCCAAGATTCCCATTAATCCGACCAAATTCCAATAGACATTTGATATCATCACTTATGTCCTCCTCTCCTTCCCATTTCAATATATTATTAGTGTTACCCAAATTTCCCATCCTGTCCAATTTTGGTTACAAGTGGAGTAAATGAGGCTCCCACAAGGGTAGAGACTAGTTTGTATGGTTTCTTCCATGATTCCTTATTTTTTCCTCACTCTTTGCTTTTTTCTAGGTCACTGGTTTACCCCTTGTTCATGTCTTAAAAGACCTAAATGCAAAAAACCCTATGAAATATCCCTTAAAAACCTAACTCCTTGGTGGTTTTTCTAATCCTTCATTACCATTTTGGCCACTTAAGGTCGCAATTCATCATGTGTTTTAAGTTATCCATCGAGTGGGGCCAAAGTTATTTTCCTACGTGGGTTCCTTTTCCTAAGTTTATTTTCCTAAGTCCCGAAGCACTTTATTTACCCTAGTCGACAACAAGTTCCTTTTCAATCGGACAGTCGTCGTGATACCTTAATCACTGACATGAAGGTTTTTATTCATTAAAGGCATCACACTTTTGTGATGTGTGTTCGGTTCAGATCCGAGCTTAAGTGTAATTTAAAGATTGATCAAGTTTCTTTTGATCATGTGGTCAGTGTTATGGCTTAAAGATAAAGTTCTCAAGATCTATTCATTAAGCCATTAAGTCATTGAGCCACGTGGACGGTGGGGTCACCTTTACGGAGGGTCTTCGACAAGACAAAGGCCAATCAAGTTTCTTTTGATCAGATGGTTGGATTAAAGAATTGAAGCCTAAGTGCTCAAGATCTAGAAATCAAGCCATTAAGCCTGAATGACACATTTCCATGGTGGGCCCAGCACAGCAGTAAGGAGGAGATTATGTGTTGTGCAACTCAATTTTAATCCAATGGTTGGATTAATGAATTCAAGACAAAGTGCTCAAAATCTATCCATCAATCCATTAAGCCTGAATGACACGTGTTCATGGTGGAGCCGAGCTGGTCAGACAAAGGTAAAGCAAAGACTAATCAAGTCTTATTTGATCAGACAGATAGTGTATTGCCTTGAAGACAAGATGCTCGACATCTACTGATTAAGGCATCAAGCTGTGATGACATGTGGCATGGATGACATCATGGGTCTCATGTTGTAAAGGGCAGTAAAGACACAACAAGTATTAAAGATCCAATGGTTTGCACGATCCCTTGATCACCAAGATGTAGATAGTTAATGATCAAGGCATTAGGCCTTATCGACGTTTCAAATCTCAGTCATTGATCGGGCATTCCATGCCACCTGTGACCATTTGGGTTTGAATTCAAATATTTAAATATCGTTCTTAGGGTTTTCATGGTGGTGGGAAAGTTTTCAACTTGTAGATTGGGTAGATGTATCAATCTGATCTATCTGGATGAATTTATGGTGATGGGAGATGTATTCATGACTATATCTGATCTTTTGAGATATTTCCCAAGTGCATTGATGAGAAAACTTGACTAGTTTAGGGTTTTTGCGTTCTTTATTGAATATCTATTGTAACCCTAATTCTACCCTAACTGATCAGATGGATTGACTCTTGAGACTGTGTGCTAGGGGAGGTTGTATATAAGTAGTTTTCAGTGCTTTTGTAGCTAGGTTTTTCATCTTATGAAAGACTTTCTATGGCATCTTCTCTGCCCCAAGTTTTCATCAGTTTGTAATTTCTCATTGATTTCCAGATTATGCAAAGGAGTTTTGTAATATTTTCTCTATCCCTAGACCTTCTTGTCTATATTTATCTTATCTGAGTTATAATATTGTGGCTAATATTAGAGAAATCTTGGAGTTCTTGAGCCCTCTTTCTTCCTGCATCTCTGTGCACTATTGTGAATGATTTTATTTAGATGATCTTTTGGATATTGTTCAGTCCCCTGTCACTTTGTCTCATTTCTACGCTTATTTGTAGGAGTGAATGTCTGTTTGCAGGTCATATTCTGTGTCTATCTCTTTGAATATGCTATTATTTATGAAATCTTTTATTTCCCTGAATAGCCTCTTTTCATTTCAGACCTCTCTATGAAATATTTATGCAAGCCTATTCAAGAAGTTGTGTTCTGCTAGATTTAGGATTTCATGCTAGTTTTGGTCACTGTGTTGTGATTCATGTTACCTTTGGTGCATCACCTAGTAGGTTAAATTTTATTTTCAGTATTTCTTTTCAGTTCTCCTTCTATCCCTTTTCCTCCCAAGTTTACTTTCATGTTAAAAGAGAAAATAAGGTGATTATCCAAGAGGAACCGACCTAGAATACCGAGGCTTCACTTCAATTAGTAGAGGTCCCACAACCTAGAAGTGTTCCCATGATATACTAGATTTTTAGGCTCAAGCACTTAACAGGGTGAAAAATTTAGTGTATAATAGCCACAATTTGATATTTTTGTAGAAATTTAAAACTTTGGGATTTTTCCATTTCCAGCAATATGTTCTATTTTACTTTAAATAGTGCAAAAAATTAGATCACACATAACATGCTATAGACATCCATCTTGTTGGAAACAAATCAGTGCTTCTAAGATTATTTAATTTAGGGAAATTGTGTGCAACATCGGCAACCTATGTATCAAAATCAAAGTAGGAGTGAAATTTGATTGCTAAATATCTATGTAATTTAAAATGTCATTTATGTTAACAAATATGTTCTACTCACTATATTTGTCAAAGTTTTGGAAAAACCAAAAATTTAATTGTTAACTTATTACATTATTCTATTTTCTTTATAAATTAGTAAAAAGGTGCTAGCAGTATTTTTTTCCCTACCCAAAAGAGGCTTCATTCCCTTCACTCAAAATTGTTCATTCGCACTTTAAGAAGTTTAATCAAAACAAATGAAATTGCAACATTAACCTCAGTAGAGAGGATAATATTTAATTGTCATCAGGATGACATGTTGATTGTTGTATTTATTGAGGCATGCAAAATAGTGTACGTGCATTCTATGTTTCCACATTTGGCATCTACTTGATGCTTGTAGTTGATATCTAATTATTCAAGGATCAAAGAAAGCACCCATCTGGGGCTTCATTTTTGGTTAGCTCAGTACCACACTACTTTTATATTCCTCTACCTTAAAAATATTGGCAACCTTCTGATTTTTTTTCCGTTGCTTCCTCTCAGGGGTTTGAAGATCAAATGAGAGAGCTGCAAAAAAGACCTAGAGAGCATGGACAAGAATGTGGACTGCAGAGAACAGAAATGGGGATTTGTTAAATAAGCATCTCTATTTGATAGGGAGAGTGAACATGAAACAGGTTGAAAGGACTATTGAGTATTTGATTGGATCAGGAATGTAAAGTCTATAAAATCCTATCATTGTGACTAATTTGATAGTACTAGCTTTCACTTTTCTTTGGGATATTTTCAATTTTCAACTATTAATAACTTCTTTTTCATTTTTTGTATATTTAGCTTCTAGAAACACATCAAATTTACTGATGATTACTCTATTTCCTAACTATTTGAATTTTGCATTGATATCATTGTGGCACGGATATATGTGGCATCTTTAAGATTATTGCAATTATAAAATAAAGGAAACATAGACATGCAAATAGCTGATTTTGGAAGGAGAATGATAATGTGGAAAATACATAATGTGTAGAAGTTACTCGGTTCTCATATGCACAACCTACAATTTGGAAACTTGAAGGCAGAGGATAGGATATATGTGGTATGCTTTTATGTAGAAGTTATATAGTTATATAGATTGAAGAAGTTAAATACTATGGGTTTCATTATAGAATGGAAGTTCACCAATGAAACACCTATAATTTTTGTTAGTTTTGGTGCTATTCAGTGGTCCATGTTTTGGTGGAATAACTAGCAACTATGTGAGAAAAACTGAAGCATCAGTTGTCATTGTTCAATGAAGCAGCTAATAAGATATTGCAAGAAAATCATGGTGAATTGCAAGAGAAATATATGAAATTTTTAATCAATAGATGAGTTGAATGAAGTAAAGTAACTTTTGCTACCAATTGCAAGTACTACACAACCAATTGTCTCCACTCCTAGTTCAGTAGAATTTTCAATAGATGATACATTGAAGAGGAGGCCTTTTAAATTTTTCCACCACTTGCAAGTACTACATGAATCAATAAAAGTAACTTTTTCTGCCACTTGCAAGCATTAAACATCCAATTGTCTCCACTCCTAGTTCAGTTAAATTTTCAGTACATGATAAGGGAGCCTTGTCTTCAAGAATTTAGGAATTGGAAGAACAAGTGCAAGGGGCTAAGGAGCAAAGGATGAAATAAGTTAATGACATATTAGATGACCTTACAGGTTACACATTACCCTAGGCCATGAGTAAAATTAAGGACACATGGAAAGTATAGTTTGACTTAAAGGTCTTCATATATGAAACCCATGCAAGATCATGAAAATCATAAATAAATAATTGATAAATAGACTACTAGAGCTGCAATTATGAAATAAATCTAGAAATGGGTGAACATAATAATATAACATTTTTCTTCTATCTAACTTATACAATTACAATGACCTTTAACTATGCAAAAGAAGGTTTGGGATCTGCATCCTTTCCTGTGCTATGTGATGGATTGTTGCCCCCCTGTGAGAAAGATTAAATATAAAAACATTAGCGGAATGAAACCAATAGAGTTATAAAAAAAACTTCATAATAAATTGATATATTGGGCTCTTCAATTGGAGGTCAGTTTAAATGGTATATAGTACGTACCACCCCCATGATAGTAACTTTGTTTGTATCTATGTGGTTCAAATTATAATCTATTAGCGGCTCTTCCCTTGCACTTATTGATTTTATTGCACATACAAATACACGATTTTCCTCGTGCGCCTCCAATAAAAAATTGGCTTGCTTAATAGTTGACCCAAGTCACGTACTATTTATGAAATTTGCAATATTCCCTATTTTTTTTGGCCTTGCATAAATGTACATAGAAACTATTTTACTTTGATCATTATCTTTCCGTTGTACATAATTTGGTGACAGTGCATACCTACACATAAATTTTGTATATTGAACAATCTGCATCCAATTTTTGTAATTGTAACAAGGTCCGACATACTCCATCAGCTAAGCAACTTTTTTGTAACTGACATTTTTTCCATCCATGGAAAATATGCCCAAAACATATAATGAAGATGGTGTTATGTGGTATATCCTCTCATTAACACAAAAATCAATGTGTATTAGAGACAGTTCCTTGGGTAACCGTTGTTTCTGTAGATTTGTGTACCTCAAGGGTACCTCGATGTTGCATTTGGTCTCATCATCATAAGAACATGACCCTCCTTGAGAAATGAAAAATTCCATGCGTTTATTGAATTTTCTTCTAATCTTTTGACCTCTGGTTGATCTCCCTATTTTAGACCTACTAGAAGAGATACTTTTGTCTTCTGTTCTCGTATTTCCCTCACTCGAAGAAGACACATCTAAAAAATACCTATTTGGTGGTACTTGTAGTCCATCAAATGAGAGATATAGTTGGTAATGAGCGAGATTAAAATTTGAGTAAGCCCAATTGGGACCTTAAGTGTTGATAATTAGCAGCGTTGATGTGTTGTATTTATGGAGTTGTGTCACCTTGTGTAGGGTGTTGGAGGTGTCTAGGGATATGACGAGAGTAATAACCCTAAGAGTTAAAATTTGGCACAAATAAATAGTCCAATTTGGAGGGATTGAAGAATGGGACAATGATATAATGTAGTGGGAGTAGTGTTATCTTGTGGGACAATCACATCAAGGTTGGTAGGTTTGGAAGTGGGAAGGTTTAGTTACTCATTTTTGTTAATTTGGAGCATTAGGTGCATTGGGTTTTGTGTTAAAACCTTGTAAAGTATCCCTTTCATAATACATTTGTAGGCTTAGTTGACCTTTGACAACTTGCCTCTACATCACCTACCTTATTATTAAACCACTCCAAGATGGGTGTAAAGAGAAATGGTGTAGGGGTACAAGAGCCACAAGGGTCACTATCAAGACCTAAGGTGGAAATAATGAAGAAAATAAGGCATAATGGACCTACAAGGTCATTCAAATATTTAATATTGATATTCAATCCATTTGGTTGTAACTGAAAAGTCACTATGTATGTAATTGCCAAAATTGGCAAAGTAGGCCTATAAGGGTCACTATAAGGTCTAAATGATCTTAGGGGTATTCTTTTAGGTTTGGGTTATATTTTTGAGTCTTTTGAAAGTGGTTAAACACTAATAAGGTGTGTATTTATCAAGTTGACAACTTTATTTGTCAACTTGACAACATTTACATCTTTTTTGTAATTATCCAATTGTGAGGACAGTCGGTTTAGACTGTTACAATCAATTTCTTAGGGAGTTTGAAAGTAGTTTGAAGTGGTTGGTAGATTTTTGGGTCTTAAAGAGACCTATTTTCATTGTAAACAAAGGGAAGAGAACACAGGTTTGGTGAGGAGGTAGGAAGATCTAAGTTTGGAATCAATAAAATGATGTTTAAACTGCATTTTCTCTGATTTTTCCATAAAATAGTCACTGTATATGTGTTTGTTTCCATTTTAATGTGTTTTTCTTGAAATATTGGTGTTTTTATATGTTAAATAAATGAGTTAAAATTATTTGAGAATTGGAATAAATTCATTTGGTGTAGGGTAGAAGAAGTTATCTACATTTTTCTCCAGACAGTCAAAACCCTCATCTAGGACAACCCGAGAGAGGAAAATATGTGATTTATTTTGAGTTTAATGTTCGAGAAGTGATCTTCATGTTGGGAGATGAGAGAGGAAATAATGTACAATACCCCTTTTTGGTTACTGAGGATCATACATTGATATCATATTTTATTAATCCATGAAAGTGATTGGACTATAACAGGAAAGAGAGGGTTGACTGTCTCAGTTAAAGAGTTGAAGACTTTGTCCATAATCAAATGGATGTTTGGCCATGGAGGATTGAATAAATTATAAGAGGTATATTCTAAAGTATGAAGGAGTCTTGAAGAAGGTAGAGATTCCAATGAAAAGAGTTTGGAAATCAAAGATACAGAGATTGACATGACTGTCTCAGAGTGATAGTAGTATAGTAAGTTGATTTGTTGTGTTTGGCGGACTTAGTGGATAGGAAAGTGTATGGACGGAGTCTAGAATTTTGTTTAGAGTGTCTTACTAGAAGGAAACAAAGACACAATGTTGGGGAATGGTTTAGATGATTGTCTTAAGAGTGGAACCAAAAGTTGTAGGGTTACTATCTTTTAGGACAGTAAATGGTAGTTATTTTGTAGACCAAAGAGGGTCAAGGGTGGGATATTTTTAATCAAGGATTAAATGTTCTCAGTGTGTCTTGGGTGTAGGGGGATCTACGGGGTGATTTTTAGTATAAATAAAGAGTCTAAAGTGGATTGTGTTGAATGGATATGTGTAAGGACAGTCATACGAAAGTGGAAGAGGATTTAAAGTTTAGTGATGATGGATTACACTTAGGGTATGGAGTCTAGAGGGATTCCAAGAAAGGTGCATTCACCTCTGATAGGTCTAAGTAGTTATTTACATTGGGAGAGTGTGTGGGGAGTAGATGTGAGTTGGGATAGGGAAAGTTGAAGACCCTATAAGCCATCAGATTTGGTAGTTGAAGTTTGGTGAAGAAATAAGGGCTAGTGTGCCTTGAAGGGGAGTTGATTTCATGATGTTTTGGTTGGTGCGTTACCAATTTGTGAGAGATCATAGTTGGGACATGATTTGGATTAAAGGATATTGATCAATGTAAGAGAGATTGTTCAAAATTATGTTATCTTGGGTTAACCAAATCCAAACCCTTCTATAAAGCCTTGAGTTGAGTCTAATTCCTTGAGAGGGTTCCAGTCTTTGTTGAATCCCTTGAGTTGAGTTAGGATCCTTAGAGAAATTTAGGAGGGCTCTGCATCAAGAAAGAAAGAAAATAATATATTGTTTCTATAGGGTGTATTTACTTACACTTTTTGATCTATGAGACTGTGCAGGATCCTTGTCAATATGGTTCAAGTTCCTGCATATGTAATTAATTTATCGTATGTTAGATAAAAATTTCATGATACGTATGCTAAAAATTACATAATAGACAACATGAATAGTATGTAGTCATCATAATCATTGTATATTATTTCATTCCTTACCTTTAATTTACTTATATTGTGGAAGATCCTCAACAATAGGGTTGACTTTGTAGTCAATTACCTATTTCCACCAAGGGTGACATAATCACACATCATTTATACATGAAATCAACACCAATAATTGAGAATCATAAGTATTACATTTGTAATTTTATAAACAATAAACACATTAAATATATGAGTAATAATAGAAACACATGTATCATAAATCATGTATGTATCTTCATAAGATATTCTATTAAATAACATGAAAGTGTGCAATGCTATGCTATTAAATGAAATGAAAGTGTTGACAGGGTAGGATGAATGCATAAAGAGGTGTATGCACTTAGAGATGAAGCTAGAAAATATCTTTTCACAAAAATCATTTGATAATTTTAAATCTTTTCAACACAAAAAATCTTGTTCCTTTGGGTGATAAGAATTCCATGGTATTTTCAACACAAAACATATCATTGAGTCAATATTTCATTCAATTAAGGATTTCCATATCAATATTTCATTCAATTAAGGATATCATTAAATGGCATATTAAATTAATGATATCACATACCTCATACATTTCATTCATGTCATTGATCATCATCATAATCATCATCATCATCATCATCATCATCATCATAATAATCACAAACAACATCATCATTTAGGTATTCTTCTTCATGAATATTTTCATCATGAACATCATCGACTAACTGTCGATCATGATCATCTTCTACTTCTTTGATATCTTCTTCTTGGATCATGTCTAACAACAAATGAGCAACCCAGTTTATTTGCAACCTCTAAGTAAAATATCTGCTCACATTGGCTTGGAAGAACATAGGGCTCATCTCCAACTGGATCAAAGGACCTTGTATTAACCATTGTAAATCCATTATCATGTTCAATATCAGTTCTATCAGGATCATTTTGTTTCAGTTATAGCATGTACCATTTGACAACGAATAGAACTGATTTGAAGGAATTGTAGTCACACTCAAGTATATCATCCAAAATTCCATAGTATCAATTTTGAGAGTCGTGAGGATGTATGTCATTTCTAAATGAAATATTAGTCACCTCAAAGACTACAGTTATCCCAAAATCACAATTTTTTTTTGTGTCATCCAACTTTTTGATGCAAAATTTATGACCATTGTAGCACATAGCTTTGTGCTGTTTGGTAATCAAAGTTGCAGAGATTGACATGACTGTCTCAGAGTGACAGTGGTATAGTAAGTTGATTTTTTGTGTTTAAAAGTAGTGTTTGGTGGAATTAGTGGATAGGAAAGTGTATGGATAGAGTCTATAATTTTATCTAGAGTGTCTTACTAGAAGGAAACAAAGACACAATGTTAGGGAATGGTTTAGATGACTGTGTTAAGAGTGGAGCCGGAAGTTGCAAGGTTACTATCTTTTAGGACAGTAAATGGTAATTATTTTGTAGACCAAAGAGGGTCAAGGGTAGGGTCTTTTTAATCAAGGATTAAGGGTTCTCATTGTTTCTTGGGTGTAGGTGGAATCCAAGGGGTGAGTGTTAGTATAAATCAAGAGTCTAAAGTGGATTGTGTTGAAGGGCTATGTGTAAGGACACTCATAAGAAAGTGGAAGAGGATTTAAAGTTCAGTGCTAATGGATTACACTTAGGGTATGGAGTCTAGAGGGATTCCAAGAAATGTGCATTGACCTCTGATAGGTCCAAGTAGTGATTTAAATTGGGAGAGTGTGTGGGGAGTAGATGCAAGTTGGGATAGGGAAAGTTGAAGACCCTATAAGCCATTAGATTTGGTAGTTGGAGCTTGGTGAAGCAATAAGGGCTAGTATGCCTTGAAGGGGAGTTGATTTCATGATGTGTTGGTTGGTGTGTTACCAATTTGTGAGAGATCGGAGTTGGGACATGATTGGGATTGAAGGATAGTGATCAATGTAAGAGAGCTTGTTCAAAAGTATGTTATCTTGGGTTAACCAAAGCCAAACCCTTCTATAAAGCCTTGAGTTGAGTCTAATTCTTTGAGAGGGTTCCAGTATTTGTTGAATCCCTTGGGTTGAGTTAGGCTCCTTAGAGGAATTTAGGAGGGCTCTGCATCAAGAAATCAAGCAAATAATATATTTTTTCTATAGGGTGTATTGACTTATACTTGTTGATCCATGAGACTGTGTAGGATCCTTGTCAATACGGTTCAAGTTCCTACATATGTAATTAATTTATCGTATATTAGCTAAAAATTACATGATACGTATGATAAAAATTACATTATAGACAACATGAACAGTATGCAGTCATCATAGTCATTATATAGTATTTCATTCCTTACCTTTACTTAATGTATATTGTGGAAGATCCTCAACAATAGGGTTGACTATGTAGTCAATTACCTATTTCCACCAAGGGTGACAAAATCACACATCATTCTTACATGAAATCAACACCAACAATTGAGCATCATAAGTATTACATTTGTAATTTTATAAACAATAAATACATTAAATATAGGAGTAATAATAGAAATACGTGTATCATAAATCATATCTTCATAAGATATGATATTAAATAGCATGAAAGTGTGCATTGCTATGCTATTAAATGGCATGAAAGTGTTAACAGGGTAGGATGAATGCATAAATAGGTGTATGCACTTAGGGTTGAAGCTGGAAAACATCTTTTCACAAAAATCATTTGATAATTTTAAATCTTTTCAACACAAAAATCTTGTTCCTTTAGGTGATAAGCATTCCATGGTTATTTTCAACACAAAATATATCATTGAGTCAATATTTCATTCAATTAAGGATTTCCATGTCAATATTTCATTCAATTAAGGATCTCATTAAATGACATTAAATTAATGATATCACATACCTCATACATTTTATTCATGTCATTGATCTTCTTCATCATCATCATCATCATCATCATCATCATCATCATCATCATCATCATCGTCATCATAATCATCACAAAAAACATCATCATTTAGGTCTTCTTGTTCGTGAACATTTCTGTCAAGAACATCATCGACTAACTGTCAATCATGATCATCATCTACATCATCTTCTACTTCTTCGATATCTTCTTCTTTGGTCACATTACACTTTATCGGGATTCTTCTTGGATAATGTCTAACAACAAATGACCAACCCAGTTTATTTGGAACCTCTAAGTAAAATACCTGCTCACATTGGCTTGGAAGAACATAGGGCTCATCTTCAACTGGCTTAAAGGACCTTGTATTATCCATGGTAAATCCATTATCATGTTCAATATTAGTTCTATCAAAATTATTTTGTTTCATTTGTAGCGTGTACCATTTGACAATGAATATAACTGATTTGAAGGAATTTTAGTCAACTCAAGTATATCATCCAAAATTTCATAGTATCGATTTTGAGAGTCTTGAGGATGTATTTCATTTCTAGATGAAATATTAGTCACCTCAAATTTTGTAGCTATCCCAGAATCAAAAGTATGTAAAAATTATTGCATCACGAGTTGATAAACATATGGCTGATTAATAGATTTTTACGTACCTTTGTATTTCTTAAACCATTTTCTAAATCAATTTACATTGGTCTAACATTGGAATCTCCATTAAAATGAGTTTCTTTAACCAATGAATCCACACCTTCCCATGTTAATGAGTGATGAGAATGTTGACATCATTCAATCTATACCGTCATCCAATCAAGATTATTTGCAATATACAAATGTAGTGCATCCCACTCTCGACCAATTGTACAAAAAATAAATAGAATTAATTAACTATAATAAAATATTATAATTACCTCTCACTTTCCTCAATATACCTTTCCCCATCAAGTACTTCCCTTCAAATTTGTTAATGGGGTTGGGATCCCAAATGCGATCTATATGGATCTTTGCTACAAACTTAGGAAGATATTTAGTAATGTACACCATAGTATAGTATACCATATACCCCTCTATCATAGAACCCTCGGGATGTTATCTTTGTCAAACCAAAACTTTCAAAAATTTCAAGTGTCTCTCAACCATCCACATTGACCTAGTGTGTATAGGTCCACACAATTCAATCTCCTCAACTTGGTGTATGAGGTAGTATTCTTGTGCATTGAAAAAATTTGAAGCTAGACACATTTTTATTTCACACATTAGATGATGAATTTTTCTCTTCCAATATTTTATATCTTCTTTATGGATTTATTTAGATGACAACCACCTACAAGAGATTCAAGATGCACTATTATATAAACGAGACTTTAAAAAATAATATACAATAAATTACATAACAAGTAAAACATATTGCAAATATAATATCTATACAATAAATAGAACAAATATAAAGTTTCTCTAGCAGGTGCTGGGGTGTGATCTAGGTTCTTTGTTGGGTGTTTCCTTTTTGTTGGGCTCTGCTAATTTTTCTCAGGCAGTTTTTGTTGTATCTTGTAAGGTTGTTTTTTGCTTGTTTCCTGCTTTTTTTTAGTGCTTTGTAATGCTTTATCTTTTGTATTTGTGGTTGTAAAGGGTTTCAGGTCCATTCAAAACCTATTTTTTCCAATTAATCAAAATAAATTGAACAAATATCACTACTTACCTCATGTATTTTCCAAGATCATATATCACATACTTGACACTATTTTCAAAGTGGTGTGGGGGAGATAGAGGTAGAACATATTGCGACAATTATAAAATGATCTTTTCATTGTTTTCTAACATAATACAATGAAAAGTACATGCATAATATAAATATATAGTAAATACGCAAGAACATGAATTACCTTAATGAAAGTATGCCAATTATGCATTTTCATCCTTGCCCAAATTCATTTTCTTTGATATGAGATTATTTATGTTTGCAGCAAATCCTATGAAAAATTTGAATTTTTTTATATGACTTATTTTATAGCTTTTCTTTGTTGCTTTGATAATAACCAAGGAAGGACACTTATATCAATTTGGTCTCCATTTCTATTTTATTGAATTCCATCTTTCATTGCATGATTGGAATCCTAAATGTAAGTACAAATTTTGAATTTTTTTTATTTGTCATGCCTTCCATCCAATATTTTCCATAATGTCTCGGTTATATTATTTCCAATATGCATAACATCAAACAAATGCACAATTTGCAGTTGCTCATAGTAGGGCAGCCTACTAAATTGTCTAAGATAACTTTTTAGTCCCTTTAGAAGGTGGTTATTAATGCCTTGACAACCTTCATGATCATCAATTACATAATCAGTAAACAAAACATAATATCAAAACATAAATTACAAACATAAACCATTAGATGGAATGACATTACCTCCATAATTTATTCTATTATATTCTAACTTCCATAGGTGAGTTGTCATTCTTCGTGGATTTGATGTAGTTTTTTATTTCCTATTGAAAAGATATTTTTCGGTAATTTTCTATTTATGATTATTGTGGAGGAAGTTCCTATACTTATCAAACACCTACTTTCCTAAACTTTTTGAATGACAAGATTTAATATTTGGACAACAAACAGAACATGCAGATTTTGCTTTTGTTTGAAGACATACAAGTGTTGGAAAGTGATCCTTTTTGATGATACGACTCACTTTTTGGTTGTCATTTATGGAAACATATTTGGCATATTGATCGGTTGATTTGAAGTTAAGTTTTGATGATTCAATTCTAAAATCGACTAAGTACAGAAGCAGAAATACAAAGGTATTTTAGGTATCGAAGACCGAGATCAATGAGTTATGGTGAGTGAGCTTAGAGGAAGATACTATAGGGTATGTATGACCTACTTCTAAGATCAATTTTATTTTGGTGATAATTACAAAGATTAGAGATATTTGAAGATAGGCGACAACATCAGAATAGAGATATAGAGCAGTTGAATTATAGCGATGATTTGGGGAGTATGATGTGGACTCCTAGCAAGCTAAGTTGGATTATGGTTGTGGATAATCTATATTCTGATTATGGAAGAGCGTTGACTATGTATTTAATATTTTCTTTATTAAATCTATTTTGTATTGAGAGCCGATTATGTAATATTTGGTTAAGAGAGCCGACTTGGTAAAGATAAATATATATATATATATATATATATATATATATATATATATATATATATATGAAGACTTTTGTAGAGTGAAGATATGAAATGTGAGAGTGATGGTTATGTAATATGAATAGAAGAGAAGAGGATGACATAGATCATTGTTGAACTATGACTGGAACTATCTAAGAATTTAAGATGCTTGTTTTGTTCATTACTAAGAACACTTTGTAATAGAAGTATTATTGTAAGATCTGTAAGCTCAATTGGCCCCTAACAGGGTGTTGTATACCTTTAACAAGGTTGTATTCCTCTAACAAGGAATTGTACTATGTAATATTCAGCTCCTAATAGGGCTAGGTCTCCTAACAGGGACATTATACTTTAGTGTATGCTTGTGGGTACCATCCCCACCATAGTTTTCCCTTGGAAAGGGTTTCCTCAACAACAAATAATGGTGTTATGAGTTCTGTGTTATTTTATTATGTTCTTTTGATTACAGTATGCTTATGGTTTATGTGAAATTGGTTTAAATTTATTTTAAGTGCTCTAATACTGATTCATCCCCCTCTCAGTATTACTTAATCCCAACAATTGGTATCAGAGTTTTTGGCCCTTGGAGAGAAAGCCTAACATCTTGAGGGAGATCAAAATAGATTTAGATAATTTTCAAGAGAAATTTGAAGCTGCACTTGAAGACCTTGATAAAGAAAAAGCAGAAAATGGTGACTTGAGATTCAAATTAAGGAGAGCTGAGGGATTAATCAAGAAACTGAAAGACCAGCTTGAACTTTCTAGAAATTAGAGACAAGACCTTGTGGTTCAGATAAAAGAAGATTCAGATAATGATAATTCAGATTAGATAAAGAAAATTGAATAAGAGAATGACACTTTGAAGCTTGAGAATGAAGCAATGGCTAAAGAGATTCAACAGGAAAAAGATGCTAAAAACAAGATTGAAGAAGCTTTGAAAAATGAAAATGTTTTGATGAAACAAATGAAGAATGAGTTTGACCATTACAAGAACAATTATCTAGAATTGGAGAAATACAATCAGATCATAAAGGGTGAACTTGTTGAGACAAAGAAACACATTGAGAAACTTCACACGAGCAGTGAATTTATCGATGAACAAAGAGATAGATAGAAACCTAAAGGAGATATGACTGGTATTGGCTTCATTGAAGCTGAATGTTTCAAGAACCAAAAGAGAAAATCATACCTTTTGGAGGTAGATGTTTTGGTTGTAACAAGTTTGGACACATGGAAAGAGATTGTAGAGGTAATACCCCTTTTAAAACTTTTTTTGGTTATTGTTTTAAGTGTAATGCATATTGGTACAAGAAAGTAGAATGTGGGAAACTCAATCAATCTAGATATAGACAAGACAATAGAGGAGAACCTAAAGTGAAACCTACATGTTACAAATGCAATAACATTGGACACATTGCAAAGTATTGTAAGCTACAAGTAAATCAGGACAGAATACCTCCTATATGTTACAAATAAAACAATACAGGACATATAGTGAAGTTTTGCAGGTATAACGGAGTAAATAATAGAATATTACCACCTCCTATGAACACACAGAAGAATGACAATGATTCTGGTACAAGTATTGCAGAACTAAAGAGTGATTTTGATAGTTGTTTCAAGAAATCAGAAGATAATAGCAGTGGTAAGATATGGAAAATCAAAGAGACAAGTGAGATATTGGTTCAGGGAGAGATAGTAGATGCTACTAGATCTTTGAATGATGATAACAAAGAAGAATCGACCTAAATGGTCAAGCATGACCTTAGGGGAGCCTTAATGAAGATATCAAAATATATCTCACCCTTGATTTTGAGGAGTTGGCTCTAGCGAGCTTAGGTATGATATTGGCCGACATCATGGAACTTATATCTAAGAGCACAACATCAGACGATGCATATATTATGATCGTGAGATTTATAACTTACTAGACAGTATTGGGTAATGTGAGTTTTTGACACTTAACATTGTATAAATAACCTAATGGTTATCTATTTCCTTACCATTTAAAGAGCAACGACATAAGGAAATCAGAGAGCAGAGAGATTCAGACTATCCAGTGACTACTTGGTGTGATCGAGCGAAGCGTATACTCAAAATTTAGTGTATAAAATTTATTTACATCATTTATAGAAACTATGAATGCACCTATGATTTATATGCGAGAGAGAGAGAGAGAGAGAGAGAGAGAGAGAGAGAGAGAGAGAGAGAGAGAGAGAATATTCAATGAACTAAAACCATTATTGAGGACTAAGGAAAGGTTAGTAAAGATTATGGAAAGAAAATATGAAGAATTTACTGAAGAGACTTAGAGAGCATTGGATCAGATACTAATGAGTACTATTACTGAGAAGGCTTCAACTCCTAAGACTACAATGCCTACACCCATAGGAATGGGAGAGAGTTCTAAATTAGCTAAGGCAAGTGTTGAGAAAAGAGAAGATGATATGCAACCAAATTTCTATGTTTTTGGTGTGCCTATGACACTTGACACTTCTCATGATGAGAAGGATCCATTTGAAGGAAAAATTGATAGTACAATGGTCAAAGATGAGGAAAAGAAAGAGGAAGAACAAAGAGAGGAAGAAAAGAAAGGAATGGAGAAAAAAGATGAAGAAGCAAAAGTTGAAGACAAAACTAAAATTGACACATCTTCTATCTTATTGTTGGAAAGTAAAGATAAAGCTAATGATGTTGATGTTGATCACATGGATGAGGATGAGTTGGTGAGTCTATACTTCACCACACTCACTAAAGAAAAGGAGAGATCTGAGCAGAAAAGTGACAAGAAAACTAAGGTAATGTCTAGAGCAATCGATACTGTGACTAAATTGCTTCTCATACCTATTGTTTTCCAAAGCATAGATGATGTAGAGAACTTGAAGTTATCACTTGATGAGTTTGATGGTCACTATAAAACCCTAATGAAGATAGAAGAAGAAAAGGCAGAGAAGAGGTACTTGGAGAAGAAACTGATGGAATTTTTCCAGTCTATTTCATGGGACTTGGGAATTCTTAAATCTATTACACCAAAAGCAAAGAGTTGTGTTGCACATGGTAGGAAAATATTCAATTATTTCTTGAACCCTATCAAACATGTTCAGAACATTGAAGACATTATTGCTAAGGACATGGAAACCTTGAACAGTATGATGGACAGTTGTGAGAACTCCCCACAAACGGTACTAGAAATGGAAAAAGAAGTAACAATGATTCTGGATAAATTGAATGTATTGGATATAGAGAAAGGGAGATTCATGTCAAGATTTGGTTTGTTGAAGAGTTTGTTCACTCCTAAACTATCAATTCTTGAAGTGCATTTATGAGCTATGGAGAAAACAACAGAATCACTAACAAACTCTATGCCTATAGAGTTGAAAGTAGAAGAGACTTCATCATATGCACTTAATGGAATAATTCATGTTAGTCAGCTATTTATTGAATCATGGAGAACAAAAGTGAAGATCTTGGAAGATCATTTTCAAGATATTCAAACAATGGTGAGAAAGCACTAGTTGTATTATTTTTTTATGCACCTTTGTCATTGTTGTCAAAGGGAGAGAAGAGGGAAGAAAAAAATGGGGATAAGAGAGAAAAATGAGAAGAGAGAATAAAATGAATAAATGAGAAGAGAGAAGCAAAATAGAAGAAGAAGAAGAGAGGAGAGACAGTTTTTGTGTTGGAACACTTAGTCATTTTTTTGTTAAGTGTTGCCATCAATGCCAAAGGGAGAGATTGTTGGAAAGTGATCCTTTTTGATGATATGAATCACTGTTTGGTTTTCATTTATGGCAACATATCTAGCATATTGATCGATTGATTTGAAGTTAAGTTTTGATGATTCAGTTCTAAAATTGACTAAGTACATAAGTAGAAATACAGAGGTATTTTAGGTATCGAAGATTGAGATTGACGAGTGATGGTGAGAAATATTAGAGGAAGATAATATGGAGTATGTATGACCTACATCTAAGATTGATTTGATTTTGGTAATGATTACAGAGAGTTAGAGATATTTGAAAACAAGCGACAGTAGCAGAACAAAGATATAGAGCAGTTGAACTGTAGCAATGATTTGGGAGTATGACGTGGACTCCTGGCAAGCTAAGTTGGATTATGATTGTGGATAATCTATATTTTGATTATTTAAGAGTGTCGACTATGTATTTAATATTTTCTTTATTAAATCTATTTTGTATTGAGAGTCGACTATGTAATATTTAATTAAGAGAGCCGACTTGGTAAAGATAAAAATATATATATGAAGACTTTTTGTAGAGCGAAGATATGAAATGTAAGAGTAATGGTTTTTTAATACGAATAGAAGAGCAGAGGATGACAAATTTCATTGCAGAACTATGAATGGGACTATCTAAGCATTGAAGATGCTTGTTTGGTTCATTACTGAGAACACTTTGTAACAAAAGTATTATTGTAAGAGTTGTAAGCTCAGTTGGCCCCTAACAGGGTGTTGTATACCTTTAACAGGGTTGTATTATTCTAACAAGGAATTGTACTATGTAATATTCAACTCCTAACAGGCCTAGGTCTCCTAAAAGGGACATTATACTTTAGTGCATGCTTGTGGGTACCATCCCCATTGGGGTTTTCCCTTGGCCGGGGTTTCCTCAACAAAAAATAATGGTGTTATGAGTTCTGTGTTATTTTATTATGTTCTTTTGATTACAGTATGCTTATGGTTTATGTGGAATTGGTTTAAAGTTTATTTTAAGTGTCATAATACTGATTCACCCCCCCCCCCAGTATTACTTAATCCTGACAACAAGATCATGTATAATTGGATTAAATATGTTAGTTTTGATGATTATAATTATGATGCACAATTTGAACACTATAACATACCACAAAAATGTGTTAGCCCTGGGGCATCATGTATTGTCTATACAAGCATTGCATGGAATTGAAAATGTCTTTGTCCTATTGGTCTAGAGATGTCATACATAGTCACACCAGTCCATAACTCCACCAACTCATCGATAAGAGGCTCAATATATACATTCATATCTTTAACTTGGTACTTACCTAGTTGAATGAACAAAAACATTACATAATTATTAAGACCATTTTACAACGGTATTTATAATTTAATGTAGATGACTATTAAATGAAAAATACCTAGATAAATCATTGCCAACATTATTTGTTCCCTCTTTATTGACATCCATGGAGGAATTTTATTGTTGATAACAAAAATAGGCCACACCGAGTAAACAGATCTCAGCTCTCCAAATTGATTGACACCATCTGGTGCCAATGAAAGCCTGAGATTACAAGGTTCTTCTTTGAAGTTTGGACACTTTTCCTCTATGTCCTTAAATGAATAACAATCCACGGGCATTCACATAATGTCATCTTGACTTCTATTGTGTGCATGGTAATCCATAAAGTGTGCCAAGCTAGTGCACCTTAATAATAATTGTAGACATGGAATAATGAGAATATAATGAAGAACCTTGTGAGACACCTTTTTTGTTATTTGACATGTTCGATATCTACTGATATGATATTCAGGTTATTCTGTTGCAAGTTCATGTTGTTTATGATATATATTATGATCATTGAGACATACATCTATTCTTTGATACTCCATTCCAATATCTTTAATTATGGTAGATAATTCTTGGTATGAGCGAGGTAGAATGTTTTATGGTGGTAAAAAAAACTCACCTATCAATCTATGACAAAAAATATAATTTGTTAATATAAAGAATATTAATGGTACATGATTCACCCTTTATTAACTATAATGAAATTAAAACTAAAATAGATGAAAAATATGACATATATGACATACCTTAACATATGTGAGATTGTTATGTTAGATAAACCATTCATAACCTTCAATTTGACCAACAAAAATACAATAGAGAGAAGAGTTGTTTGGGATCATTCGTAAAGGGGTTCGTATGCCTTCTCAAGTAGAGGTATATCATGAACAACATCAAGGTCATCTTGATCATCATGATCAACTGTGCCAGTACCATCATCTTCAATTGTGTTTTCTAGCACATGATCAGTTGTACCAATACCATCATCTTCAATTGTGTTTTATGGCGCATGATCATCTTCCTCCATTGGATCATTATCTTCAGCTTTGATATTCAACCTCCATGTTCCTCCACTTGGAAATCCACATTCTCCAGGTTGTCGTGGTCCATAACATGTGCCCTAGGGAGGTCGACCTATTTGAAAATGATGAGCATAAATAATCCATGATCATGATATCATCATCAAGTGATTTCTTATGTATATAAATTGTTAAAATAATATAATGAACAACTTACCAATCGACAATAATCATGCCCCCTTCAATGTGACCATGCTACCTACAATGTTTCTCAGTTGTTCTCATTAGAAGTCTTCGAGTCTTTAAGCCCTTACAATTTTTGTAGGGACAACAAAATTTTCCATCACCTTTTCTTTTGAAGTTATACCACAATCTAGAAAGTGTCTCTTTTTTTTTTCTTCATGATATTATCTGACATGGTCTTTCTTTAGAGGCAAAAAAATCAGGCTATATATGAAAACTTTAGGGTATGTAAGAAAAATAATATCGCAAGTACATTGGAAGTCTTTTATGAACTAGTTATATAGAACTTGAAATGTTAGTTATGAAATGATGTTTTAGTATAATATACCAAATTAAAATACTTAAACATAGAAAAGTGCAAAATGAACCAAGGCAATTGAACATTCAACACACCATTTACAAATGTTGGTTTCAATGATAAGGTAGTAGACTATGTAATTAAATTAATAATTTAAAATGTATTATGCAACCATAATCCACAATATTATTATGCAACCTTTGTGACTTAGGAGACAATTTGGCCACCAAGTGTGCATGATTCATAATAAAAACCCCTAAAAATGTCTCGATAAGATTTTCAAGATTCTCCCAAAGAGTGTAAGAGAAAGAATGCAACCCACTCAAAAGATGACTCTCTACAATTTGATGATACATAAAAAACCATAAACTCCCACAAAACCACAGGCTTCCATATGTATTCACCTTCGTGATTTTGTTACTCTATTTGGCTCATGCATGATGAAGAATAAAAAATGCTTATCAATGCTTCATAACCCAAACATGAGTTCCAATGGAGCTTTCAATGATGTAGCAATTTGTCCCCTCCAGATTATGATGTAAATCAAATTTTTTTATGGAAATGAAACAAGTTAAAACAACCACAAACTACTTGGAATATCAACCAAATCATAACTGTGGTGGCTAAAATGATTGTTCCCTACAACTGCACCCTTCTACCAACACCATTCAGTGATGAAACCTCGATAAAATGAGAAAACTTGTGACTATTCATGAATGATAACAACAACTCATGATCGAAAACTATAAACAACCCAATTTTATATAAAATGCAACATTGAAACTCCTTTACAAAAATAGAAAATGCGAGCATTGTAGAAGTTGAAAACATAGAAAAAACTACTAGGAAAAATAGAAAGATCATAATGATGACATTTTGGTTCATAGATGTCCTAGGTATGTCTCTTTTCTCACTTTATAGTATCTTATCACCACTTATTCCCCTCATGCCTTGTTAGTGATCCTTAGCACAAATATTCACCAATCCAAAAGGGTCAATCCTACATGTACACCAAAAACACCATACCTTGCTTAGTCATAAAATATTAAAACATTCAATTGGCATTTATTTTTCTTTCCATCTTTCCCCATAAAGCATCTTGTGTTTACTATCTTCACTTTTCCATCACCCATGATCTTGTATTCAAGTGGGGTACTTAGCTCCAAGGAATGATCTATGAACCATGAACATTGATTCTTCACAATGTGGTTAGGATGCACAAGAAACCCTATGTGATTCCTCACAAAATTCCTTTCAGTCCACATGCAATAAATGAAATTTTTAATAGTGATATCAATTCTTTTATCCACTTTAACTATCAAAAGATCACATGGATCCCACATGCAAAAGAAATCATGAATTTGAATCAAGGAGTCCACATTCCCTATACTGCAAGTTGTATCCCTTACTCTATCACATAGGCGGAAGAAAAATATCTAAAAATATCTACATCACAATTTGATCCACAAGCTAGCAAGAATAATTCCTCTGATACCATTCAAATGTTCTATTTAAAATTTAGAAAAGAAAAGAAAAACCAGCGACTCAAACTACTAATACAAATATTGAGTGCAACTAAGTTGGAAACTTCACAAAAAACTTTAAATTACACTAAAATCTAATTAGAAATCAATATGACAGGAACAACAACATTGATTTTAAATTAATTGCAAGATGGGAAAGATGATGATAACACTGATATGTAAGCTAGATTTTTTTTCAGAATTTCCACTTTCCCAAATCAACTCACAAATATAAATGTGATTATTATTATTTTTTATATTTTTACTAACTCTAACAACAATAAATATAAATGTGTTTATAGTTTCAGCCCATTTTCATCATGCCAAGAGATAAATTTTGAAAGGGCATTTTACACTTAGGTTCCCAATTCAAAATTGTTGGCAAGTTGACAATCTGAGTGTATATGACTTATTTTGTGTTGTCATTATGGCAACAAATTCATATGAAGTTTTGACAATAAACTTTGAAGAGAAAAATTGACTAAGTACAGAAAATAGAACAGTACAGATTTATTTAGTTGATCAGAGCACCAGTGCAAGTGTGTGCGATAAGGTCAAGATATGCGCGTTCATACTTAAGCTCTATGATATGTTTTTTAGCTTACCCTATACACGCATGATACATAATGACAGTACAAAGAAACTACAGGAAGATTAAGTGCACTAACAGTTTAGAAAATAGAGTATGGAGCCGACCTTAGTTTGTGGATTAGCGTATAATATTTTGTTTTTTAAAGGCTATGCGCCTATTGTAATAAGTTTGTACATATGTCTTAAACATTATTGTAAACACGCTTAAGCCAATTTGTTTGGAAGCATTGTTTTTGGGCCGACTAAGGTCTTGTTTTTAGTTGCATCTATTCAGGCATGTATATATATTAGACATGCATTTTTGTATTAGTGTGTCATTGAGAAAAGAAGAAAAGAAGTTAATCAGAAGATCAATATGAGATAATCAGTATGAAGTATAAGTCTACAAGATTTTTAAGTATCAGCGCATAAATGGAACTAATCAGACAACAGTGTCATTACAGCAGTTCATTTTGATATAGTGCATATCAGTTATCAGGAGGTTGTAGCCTTCATCTTATTGAGAAGTGAGCTCTGGCAGTGAGCCAACCACCTCTAACAAGGTTTTTGTAAAGACTCCTAACAGGGTCAT
>MU227783.1:305821-329112 GCA_018584345.1 Thuja plicata | reverse complement strand
CCCCGTAATCATATCTTGTGTTATGAGTTAATGTGTTATGCTTCATTGGTTATCTATTTGATTCAAATTTAAAGTTGCTGAAATATAATTAATAGACAAACACTAATTCACCCCCCCCCCCGTTCTCAGTGTTTCTAACAAAAATATGAATGGGCATTAGGCAGTATTAATGACATTAGGTTAGTAAGGTATAAAAGGCTATAACTACTTGGCTTCATTGACATGGGTCTTCTAGCATGAGTGTGATATAGTCATCAATGATGAGAAGGAATATCTATAGTAAAGGAGGGATTCTTCTAATGTCATGCCCTCTTTCGCTGACACTAACCAACCCTTCCAAAAAATATAATATTGGTGGTGGAATGATCAATATCATTTTAGCAACCTACACCATAATTCAACCCCCTACCATCATGGAAGAGAAAAAGATGGAATAAAATGTTAATGCACAAGCAAAGAAGGTAATATCAAATTTTGGTGTTATTCAAGCATTCAATTCAAAATTTGCTTAATTTCCTTATTGATAGGCCATGGCTGATGTCATTAATATTGCAAGTCTTGGTTTCAAATCCCTATTATATGGAGCCACAAAGTTGACATGGTAAGAGAGGTGGTGCAATTAGTAAGGTAGTCATCAAGCATTGAAAGTATTGGGAAGTCACAGTGTAAGGAAATGATCAGCTCATGTAGGTAAAGATGTCATAAGATTTATCTTGGGACTCTCAGACCACACACACCTTTTGTGTGACAAATAAAAAAGGAGATGATAGAGAAAATACAAGACAATCCCAAAGCACTGTCTTGGGAGGATAGTTAATGGAAAAGAGAAAGGGTGTTATAGCAGTAAAAATAACTTAGAGGGATTAATACAAAGATCACAGGGATATGAGGAGAATCTTAAAAGTATAAGAGCATGTCAAAGATACAAAGAAAATACTTGAGTATCAATAACAGTTCAAGTTCATTCACAGCTATGATGAACAGTAAAAAAAGGTACGTGGAATAATAAATAGATAAAATGATTATGGGAGTTCCGAGAATACAAAAGACTCAAGACATGAAATTTTTTTATGTTGAAGAATCGAAGAAGCCCCTGACCACATAACATTGTTGGGTGACCATGCGCATCTTTTGTGACAACACACAGAAGGTTAAGATGAGTTATCAAAGGTCATTAGTATGTTTTTATCGCTCTCCTTAACAAACCACACAAAATTGATGATAATGGGTATGCAGTCATTGTATGAGAAAGACAACGATGACACATAAATCATGACTATAGTTTTAGCACTCTCCTTAAAACACCATACAAAATTGATGGTAATGGGTATGTAGACATTGTAAGGGGTAGACAATGCTGAGAATTTTCATTGCATATAGGTAGCAAATAACTACATGATAATCTACAGTGGATATAAGGGAATGATAGTACACACAAAAATTCATAGTTGACATGGGGACATGAGGCTAAGGAAGATAATTGGATAGAGCCATGAATAACAGTATGACTCATATGAATTTCTAAGGAGTGGCAGACTCATTTGAGTGTTAAAAATAAAGGAAATGACAACCACCAAAAAGGAAAAGACACTAGTGACTATTCTATTATCAAGGACAGTCATGACATACTAGAGTCTAATGTACCAAAGAAAGTCCTCAAGAGAACAATAAGCAAGAGACAGAGAGTTATATAATGGGAATTACATTAAACTATATAATATAATATATAATATATAAGCTACCCAGTCATGACATTATGCAAAATGTATGACTCCTACTAACATTAATATTATGAAAGATCACAAGAAGATGTAACAAGTTTGTAACTTTTGACATTTATTGGTAGATATTTGGAAAATAAAAAACTCCTCTCAATACTTTAGTATCCCAAAAAAAATCGTAGGCTTTTCTCTATCAAAAATCATTTCCTCTTCAGTATTACACTCATCAACTGGTATTTATTAATTTAGCAGCATTGCCGAGGACTAAACTAGTTTTAACAATATCAAAGAAAAATTAAAATGTATTCCCTGCAACAACAACTTGTTTCTAAAACAGCCTTATTGGGAATTAATGAAATTATTGAAACAAATCATGCTTGACCATTTTGGGAATGATCCCTGAAAGAGGTTCAAATATATCACCAGCAATACAGCTGAACCTATTCTTGAGGTTGACGAATTCCATGACCTTCAATAACACCAAGCCATCCCTACTGGTCTGCAAAAATGTTAATCCATCTCCAACAGCCTTATGTAGCTCCAAGGTCACCATTTCACTATTGCACATTATATGGAGCATGAGTGTGAAGCCACTAGAGCATGCATAAGACTTGATACTTCTTACATTGTTGGATGGGACATGATATTAGTTATTTATAGGGAAATTCATATAATTCAAATCTCCAAGCATAGTAGCGACAACTAATAATAGTGCTAATATTACCATGCTTAGTGGGAGATACTACCATTTGGTGGGTACATTTGGCATAACTTTCCTTCACAGATAAGAAGGGGAAGAATCACTTGTATTAGAGAAATAATACCATCATGCATTATGATTCTCTTCCTTCTGTAGCATAGTACCATCATGCATTATGATTCTCTGCCTTTTGTAGCATTGTACCATCATTCATTCCTAACTAGAATCTCTACCAAACACAATGCCCGGTACATATGTGCAAGTACAAATTTATATCCAACTGATCAAACATAATCCTCTAAAGGAATGGTGTGAAAGATAACCCCAGTTTTCATCATGCCAAGAGACAAATTTTGAAAGAGCATTTTACACTTAGGTTCCTAATTCAAAATATGAATGGGCATTGAGAAATATTAATGAAATTAGCTTAGTAAGGTATAAAAGGCTAGAAATACTTGGCTTCATTGACATGGGCCTTCTAGTGAGTGTGATATAGTCGTCAATGATGATAAGGAATATCTACAATAAAGGAATGATTCTTCTAATGTCACACCCTCTTCCACCGCCACCAACCAACCCTTCCAAAAAAATATAATATTGGTGGTGGAATGATCAATACCATTTTAGCAACCTACACCATACTTCAACCCCCCTACCATCATGGAAGATAAAAAGATGGAATAAAATATTAATGCACAAGCAAAGAAGATAATATCAAATTTTTGGTATTATTTGAACATTTCATTCCATGTTGCTTAATCTCCTTATTGGCAGAGCATAGTTGATGTCATTCCTATTGTGGGTTCTGATTTCAAGGCCCTCTCACGTGAGAGACTCAAAGTTGACATGCTAAGAGAGGTGGTGAAATTAGCAAGGGAGACGCTAAGCATTGAACCATTGTGAGATTACAAGTTGTAGCATTATGTTGGATGGGTTGATTGATTGAAGGAATTATGTATTTATCAACTTTCTTGCTCCATCCAACAATGGCATGATCTTCTTGAGATCAATAGATGTACCGTGTGAAATCAACCCACTTATTTTCACCATTCAATAAGGTTGAGATGGAGTTTGGGCCACAATATGTAATCCAAATAATCACTAACAATTAAACAAATTATGTGGCAATGGACAAACTTCTAATGGAGATAATTCTGACATTATTTTGAAGCCCACACCTAGACCCCCCAACAATCATTAAAGAGCACAAGATGGAAGAAAATGTCAATGCACATGCAAATAAGGTAATATCAAATTTTGGTGTTATTCAAGCATTCAATTCAAAGTTTCCTTATTGATAGGTAATGGTTGTTGTCATTAATATTGCAAGTCTTGGTTTCAAAGCCCTATTATATGAGAGCCACAAAGTTGACATGGTAAGAGAGGTGGTGCAATTAGTAAGGTAGCCATCAAGAATTGAAAGTATTGAGAAGGTACAAGTTATAGAATTATGTTAGATGGGTGGCCTGATATAAGAAATCATACATTTATCAATTTCCCCGCTCCATCCAATGGTAGCATGATCTTCTTGAGATCAATAAATACATTGGATGGACTGAAATTAACCCACTTGTTTTCATACTTTTGTAAGGTTGTGGTGTAGGTTGGGCCACAATAGGTAATCCAAACTAGGTTGGGAAACAATAAGTAATCTAAACCATCACTAAAAATGCAACAGATTATGTCAAAATAGACAAACTTCTCAACAAGATCTATCCCACATTGTTTTAAATCATAACTGTGGCTTGTTGCATTTATTCGACACTTGAGGCCATTGGAAAACTGATTGGGTTAAATCTATAATAGAGAGATAAATTCATCACCAACTTTATTTATAACCACACTAAAGTGTTAGGCATGATGAGAATATTCACTAAAGAAAAGGAGCTCCAAAACTAGGCACATACTTCAAAAATATTTCATACAACAATATTTCACTTCAGACATATCTTGTTTAAACAAACACTTCACATATATCTTGTTTGAAAATAAAATAAACTAAATAATTTATGCAATAAAAAAAATATAAAAATGAACACATAAACACTGGCTGAAAAAAATGGCCATGACCAATGACCATTCCCTACAGCCTTGAGGAGGGGGCCAATTCAACCCCTCCCAAAAAAAATTCTTAAATAATAAATCTATTTACATATCCATTTACAAATGAACTGACCAATTTTGACAATTAATACAAAAGTGCAATAGAAAAATTAAAATTTATTCTACAATAACAATTAAGAAACTCTAAGCATCACTTTGCACTCATAAATCAATCTACAGACATGACAAAAGTATTTATGAGTATAGTAATCAAACAATACCAACTGCCTCGGGCACATTGAATGCTTGAACAGGATCCTAAACAATTTCCAATGTTGCACTTGATCAGTATGTAGCTTCTTTCCTGGAATCACAAAGAATATTTATTGGATTATAATTTATTATTTAAAAATGAGTGAGAACTGATTTTGATACAACTACATATATGAGTGGTAACTTTGGAAGCACAAAATAAGGTGAAATATTATTCTTATTAATAAGCCAAGAAAATTTCAGGTGATCAACAACATACAAACACACTATGCTGCATTGGAGGCGAGGAAATGATGTCAAATTCTATTTTATGTATATCTACCCTATTCCTGCAAACACAATATGATGCATTGGAGGCTAGGTCACATAAACAGAGTTGACACAGACTAAAAAGATTGATAATAGAGCCTTTACTCCTCCCATAAATTTTGAAATTAGCTGGAAGTCATCTTGGTTTGATAAAATTTCAGGAGCTAAAATACTGATTTGAGTCTAAGATGAGCTTCTCAAGCCTAACATCTTGTGTAAAGAGTAGTTCAATTTCTCCAAATATCTTGCAACTCTCCATCCATTTTCCATGATCCAGTCACATCAAGGAGAGGGGTTTAGTCGACAAGTGTGTAAATGACCAGCTATCTATTTGTATTTGCCAATATACACGAAGGGTCACACCTCAACCCCACAAACGAATTCCCAACCCCCCCTCCCCCTTCTATATAGATGGAAATGGAGATGGGCCCCTATATCCTCTATCTATATGGGCTAATGAAACTATATATTGTGGGCGAGCACCCCTCAAATATATTATTATGGGTTGCAGTCATGGGTTGAACTTTTGAATCTTATTCAACAAATCTATTTAGTGTGAATCCCTAATTGTGGCATCCTTAGACTATATTTAGAAGCATACATATTGGTGAAGGAAGATGAATGTTAGAAATGGTGGAAAATAGTTATGCACTTGCCAGATTACATTTGCTACAAGTTTCAAAATCTTTTACCAAGTTCATTTTGTTTATCCTGCGTGGGTCCAAATTAGGGAACCAAGGTTTCATACCTATTGTTTTGTGCCCTTCGTCGCCTCTTCTCTAGTGTGTAACACTACTGCTTTCTGATGCGTAACACAATGAATAGAAATCTTATTCTCTTTTTTAAAGTTATGCTCGTGCTCATCGAAATTACGATGAAAACGAGCATTGACTCTTATGTCGTCGTAATTCCAACGAACACGTGCATGAATTAAAAATAAATAAAAAATTTCCTTCTATAATCCAACCAAGCAAAAGAAATATAATGCCCCATCAAAAATTGGGGTCAAATGTATTAGTGATGGGTCTCTCATCATCCTATTCTCCCCCTCTCTCCCTCTTCTTATCCTACTTTTCTCTCGGTCTTTCTCTCCTTCATATCATATATTATATTATATATTATTTAATATAATAATATTTTATTGTATATTATATTATTATATTATTTTAATATTATATTATATATTTTAATATTATAATATAAAAAATAATAGTATTATAATATATAATATAATAATATATATTACGATTTGACATAGACTTACAATTATTTAGAAGGTGCCTTTGGCTACCCAAGTGATGATGCCAATGAATTGCAGCCGATGGAGATAGATTAATGAGAATGTTCATCCTTCAATTTTTGCCTGTTTTTCTAATTTTGGGGAAACGTATGGAGAAGAGATGTATTCGATGCTTAGCGGATGTCTGATGGGGTTTTTGTCTATGCATTTTTTTGTTGTATCCCCTGCACCACTTCAAACTCACAGGCTCCCTATAACGAGGGTAATAGTTTTGATGGGGCTGACATGATTATTTTACTGCGCCATACAGGGACATATTAATGATCTGGTATCAAATGGAATTTGCAATTTTTTGGATTATAGAAAAGGAATTGGGCCATCTTTTGTTACAAATCTTTTATATATCAGTGGGGTGATAATGTATATCAAAAGTTTTGTTTTTAACCGATTTGGGCAATCAAAGTTTCACAGGTGATTCAGGTTTCTTCTATGTTGGGGCTACTGCTACTATCGTCGACCCAGTGAGAAACATTTTCCTCTTCTATCATTACATGGTGCTTCTTATTTTGTATATGTTAGCACCTTATTTTGTCTATGATATAATGTTGATGATTATGATAGAAAAATCTGATTATAAAGGACACATTGTATCTGGATTATATGATTTGCTGTTATCTACTTTTGTATAGGAGATATAGATGATTGAGGATGAAATTTTTATCTTTCTTCCTCTTTAGATCTATTAGGGCCCGTTTGGTAGCAGGAATTAGACCGGAATTGGCATTATCTAATTCTAGATAATGTCAAATTTCATGTTTGGGTCCTTGAAAAAAAATGGAATTGGAATTCTGAAATTCTCATTTTGCCCTCAAAATGGGAATATCATCTTCCACCTAAATAGGTGGAATTGGAATTTCGAATTCCAATTCCAATTTTTAAAAAAGCAAATTTAATATTTCGTGGGATCCGTGACTATAAAGATGTATATTATATTGCTATAAGGATGTATATATATACATGTGTGCATATATACATATATGTATGTGTGTATATGTGTGTGTATATACACACATGTATGGTGTATGTATGTGTGTATATACACACATGTGTATATGTATATATACACATATGTATGGTGTGTGTATATGTGTATATATACACATGTATATATACATAAATGTGTGTATGTGTATTTATATACACATGTGTGTATATGTGTATACATGGATACACACTTGTATGTGTATATGTATGGTGTGTATATGTGTGTATATATACACATTTGTGTGTATGTGTGTATATATACACATTTGTGTGTATGTATGTATATATACATAAATGTGTGTATATGTGTATACACACATGTGTGTATGTGTATACACATGTGTGTATATGTGTATACATAGATACACACATGTGTGTATGTGTGTATGTGTATATGTACACAAATGTGTGTATATGTGTGTATGTGTGTATACACACATGTGTGTATGTGTGTATATGTGTATACATGTGTGTATATACACATATACACATGTGTATATATATACACACACACACACACATATATATATGTATATACACACATGTATGTATGTCTATATACACATGTGTGCATGTGTGTATATATACATGCATATATACACACCATATTCAAAGAAATTAAAAAATAAAGAATTAAATTCCTTATGCATCTTCTCATTCATCTTCTGGGTGAACCAAACGGGTCAGACCATATTCCGGATTTCATTTTGAGGATAAGCATCTTCCTGAATATGCAGCATCTTCCTGAATTGACCATATCCATGATATGGTATTCCAGTACCCAAACGGGCCCTTAGGGTTTCAGAATAGGGTAATAATATGCAGATAGCTTTTGGCAGATATTATTGTATTTGAGCAAGGATATATGGTTTTCTTGCTAGTTATTTCCCTATTGAGCTTTTGAACTAGCTTATTATGAATATATATATTAGTGGCTCCGTCCACTTTCGCCAAAATAATAATAATATATATTATAATAATATAATATATATTATAGATAATAATGTTATATTATAATATATTATATATTATATAATGTATTATATATATTAAATAACATATAAAATCCGGTATCTCCCACAATGGTGGCAATGGTGAACAGTTGGTGTCATTGGAAAGGTTGGAAATTTTCAAAGTAAAAGGTATTCGATATCGGATATGAAATCTAATATCGAATATCCCCACAATGGAACCAATGTTCACAAGTTGGTGCCAAGGGATAGATTGGAAATTTTCATAGTAAAAGAAATCCAATATCAGATATTGATTTTTGCCTTGGTGTTTTCTTTGGTCAAGTGTACTAGCACCTAGGCCTATTAAAAATTCAACACATTTTTTTTGCATTTTGGAGCAGATGAAAAATGATTTTTTTTCACATTGCCACTTTTGGCCCCGCATGATCCTGCACATACCCCCTATGATAGTTTATATATATAATTAAGATATAAATAATAATCATAGTGTTAGGTGTATAAGTTACTAATAGTGCAACATGACTTTAACCTAAAATTTGGAGAGTCAATGAGCATGGTTTTATAATCGACCAATATTTTTTTGATTAGTTATGGTTTTGTTGAATGAAGTTTCCTCTTGCCTCAAAGTGAAAATACATTCCAAAATTAGTATCATAACCCACATTGATGGATATCTCTATTTATTAGCTAATTTAATGACTAATTAGTTCACTAAATAAACCATATCACATTTATAATAGTTTTCTATTATATATAATAGGGGTAACTTCATTCATACTATGAAGTGATTGTTGCTCCTCTCCTTGTTTTTTCCTTGATGCCCAAACACTAACTTGTTAGGCATGCTCATAAGGTGGTTTTTGACTTGATGACATTTGGTTTGATCAGTACAGTAGCTTGGATACATACTTCATTTGATACATACTTTACTTGATCAGTTCAGTAGTATTGATCAGTTCAATGGTATTGATCAATTTCGGTGATACATCAGTTTGGGTGATACATACTTATTTCACTTGGATTACATTCAGTTTTTGACACATGATACATGTCTTGATACTTGATTGATTAGTGAACACTTGATACATGTTTTTCAATATTTGATGTAATGACAAGTTGACAGTTAGATTATGAAATGTATAATGTGATCTATAGGTTCATCACTTTATTCTCAAAGTTGCATTTGAAGTCAGTTTACATGAATTGCAAGTTGAATTATGTCTTGAGTAACTCGATGTCATATAAAGGATAATATATTTTCATGATGGTAGGGGCATGCCTTTGGGTTGACCTTGCCTAGGTGACTATAAACTTGATGTTTTTAAAATGTTGTATAACACAACACCTAGCACCATGGTGCTAAGGTTGTAACATCAACTTCTTTGATAAGAGCATTAATGTAATGCAAGGCATGAAAAAATGTGTCATTAGCATCAACATGTATTTTGTAACTCAATGCTATTGACATGTAAGTTGTAAAGACATTTTGTAATTATCACTTTGAAAAACCAAAGCTCGAAGAGCTAGGGCACAAATCAAGCTAAGGCATTGAATTTGTTAGAATAACTAAGAGGGGGGGGGGGGGGGGAATCAGNGGGGGGGGGGGGGGTGAATCAGTGGCCTCAAAAATATTCCAATAAATCAACCATAAAAACTTTATATCTTAAATATAAACCTCAGTTTATCTTTAGTCCCACAAGATGAATGCCTTGAAATAATCTTAACAAATAACTACTGCTTGGAGTTCATTGTTAAACCTTATTCTTACTGTTTACCGATTAACAGTCTTTCATTTACCGAAATAAAGTAAATTACTTAGTGTATATAGATCAATCCAGATTTAGTTATGTGTAATGCAAAACACTAAAGTAATGACTCATAAACGCATTGACACATGGATTTTTAACGTGGAAATCCTGTTAAGGGAAAAACCACTTGGGACCGGTAACCCAAAATTTTCACTCTTCTGAAGTGAGATTGGTGAAGAGCCAACCCTGTTAAAGGTTACAAACACACTGTTAGGTGTGACCTTGTTAGAAGATTTAAATATAATAGTTTGTCACTTGATATCTGGCATCTCTATGCTACCTTTATGACCAAACCCAGTGTAGTTTGTCAATTGGTATTTGGCATCTCTATGCTATCTTCATGACCAAAATTTTTGATACTCCTTGAGATGTATCTCAATATATAAAGGATTGTTAAGTCCTGCTTGGTTAAGAGACTTTCTGATCCAATGGTTAAATTGAAACAGTAAATGATTTGTTCACATATAAAACTATACTTTGCATATTTTTAGATCTATTGTAAGCTCATAATACCTTTCTGATAAATGTATCTTTTCAATACCTTTGCTCCACTTCTTTCTGCTCAGTGATTTTGTGCTTCTTTGTTGCTTGGTATCCATAGAAATATAGCTCTGTTCTTCATCTTGATTGATCAGGACTGTATCAAGTTATTCTTTATCAGTTTCTCTTCAGCATCCTCTTCTCTATTCACTCCCCTTAATTCATAATGAATTAGTTTGTCTCTTTATAGACATGATTTCACCATTTCTCAGTTCTTGACTTTCTTGTTCTTGGTGTGATCGACAATTTTAGCCAATCTTGCTTTAAAACTATACATTAGTTTTATCTCGTAGATTTCTCTCTAACAACTAGAATAAAACAGCTTTAAAGATCTCACTTATCTCTGGCTTTTAACTTGTCGATGAAAAAATATTAACAACCAGTTAACTCCTTTAGCTCCTTCCAGATAAGTCTTTTGTTGTTTCTAAACTTCAGTTCTTTTCAGTGTTTAACTCCTTGTTAGCTTCGGTCAGCACTTTAGTTCTCCTCGGGCATCTCCGTCGGGGTTTTCTGTCCGTCGGGTAACACTATGAAGTTCTTCTCATTAATAATGCTTGTGATTCTACTTTTTTGTAATGCTTGCTCATGTTTCTTTCTCGGGCATCACTGTGAATTTCCTCTCGGGGTTCTCTATCCTTCGGGGTGCACTTCCCGTCGGTGTTTGTTTTTGATTAAGGTAACATCAGGTTTTGAAGGGGCCCCGAAACCCTTTACAAAGCACCAAAAAGATAGACAATAAAGGACAAAGACAACAACGAATTGTCAAACATGATAGAAATCCAAAAGAGGGCTATACCCTAGATTAAACAGTAGATAACATAAAAAAACAACAAAACTACAAACTACTAAAAGCTTCCAGTAGATAGGAGACAAAAAACTTACAGCAACCAAAACATTCCATCATTGAAGCTAAATAGCTTCCATATGATCTTCCAGCATCTGAACTTCAACCATTTGTAATTCCATGCTCTGGATCGAGTCCCGCAACTTGGTGATATCTTTGATATGAACATCAACTTTCTTTTTAGTGCTGGAGTGAGTCCTTGTGCCTGGGCCCGAGATATGAGTTTCCTGAGGGTCATCATCCTCCTTCCTTGCCTTATCTTTGTAGTTACCTTCCAGAAGGGTATACAAAGATTTCAGATTGTCCATAGAGTTTTTCATACTTATTTTGCTGATAGTAGTAAGTTTTTTTAGAAGAGCCTTGTTGTTGTTAACCTTGTCATTAATTTTTTTGAGCCTGTTATCAACCATGGTGCTAGTATTGGTGTCCATATTGTTAACCTTATCAAAAACATCATTCCCTTGCTGGTACATGATAGCATCATTGCGCATTTTGTCCACAATTTCCTCTAGTAATGCATTTCTTTCTTCCAAGTTCTTATAATTAGCTTTAATCTTATTAATATCGTCCTGAATCCATTTATCCATATTATAGTTGTTCTCCGCTTTATTTCTAGCCATTTGAAGGAAGGAAAGAGTAGCCACCCTTTTGACATTGACCTCTCTCTCACAGAGATCGTCCTCAAGGTTCTTCATGTTCTAGTCATTCTTCACTTTGAAATCATCTTTCAGGATATCTTGGTTGTACTCATCATTCTCATTAGCTGTGTTATCCTTATCAATTTTGTCAGCTTCCTCTTCTGGGACTATATTGTCCTCATGGTTCTCAATTTTTCCCTTGTTAATCTTTGTTTCCTCCATGTCCCCTGTCTCCCTAGGAGAATCCTGAAAGTCTTGATTCTGGTCTTCCTCACCATCAATATTGATAGTGTGGTCATAAATGTCAGTATCAATGTCCCCTGAATCCCTGTGAGAGTCCTAAATTTCATGGTTTTGCTCCTCGTTACCATCATTTTTGATAGTATGGTCCTCCATGTGGGTATCAATAATATTGTCAATTTCTTCAGTGATTTCCTCCAGTATGTTGTTCTCTGTCTTATGGGTTTCCTCAATATAATCTTTACCACCCACAGGCTCATTGATAATGGTGGTGTTCATCTTCAGATCATCATTTTTTCTCAGTTTCCCAGTGAAACCCTCATCCTTGGAAGACTCGATATCCTGTTCATCATCAATTCTCATCCCCTCGATATCATCAGAAATTGACAAAGAGATATTAGCAACAATAGGGCCTTAACAAATTTTTTTAGCTTTCCCCTTAATAGAACTCTTACCAATAGACACCTCCATACTGTTCCTCTTAACATTATCAATACTCTTAGGAATGGGGTCAGGGATATGGTTTTTAACATAGTTCGTAATCAACAAAATTAGACCCTCATGTAAAACAGGGGAAGATTTAACTCTATGATCAATAATGCTCTGATTGAGCGAGCTTAAGAGATAGTATGGAAAACAAACCCTAATGTCATGATGGAAATGGTTAACCACAACAAAATGGTAATCGTATACCTTTGAATGCCTATTGTTAAGGGTGAAGTACTCCATGATATCCCAGATCATGAACGCCCATATGCACTTAATGTTTGACAGATTGACATAGTCCAGATCACCCTTCACGAGCATGGCCCTCTCCTCATTAGTCTTAGGGAATTTTTTATACCCTTTTTTGCCCTCTTTTTTGTCTTTTGAAAAATGCATTCCCTCTAAAGGGAGACCCATAATTTCTTCTAGGTGGTCCAGAGTGAGCTTGACAGATTTTTCCAGAATGTTCACTTTCTCATTCTCCTACCAATTAACAAAATCTTTCATCGCTTCCTTTGTGTTTCCATAGAGGCGATTTAAGTATCTGCAAACTTTACCCTTCTTGAGCTTGCTCCACACCTCTTTTTCATTCCTCCATTTACACTCCGCAGGTTCTTCTCTCTTCAAATCTCCCCCCATTTCTTTGTTCTCTTCAATCTTGGTATAACCTCTCTCACTGTTCTTTTTCTGCTCAAAATGAATACAGATATTCAAAAACACATAGTAATTAATGATACCCCAGAAAGCTTGCAACTAAAGTAATTCATCATAAGTTTGACACTTCAAATGGCTCAACACCATCATTGTACCTCAGATTAGATCAACATTAATCAAAATGATTAATTCGAATGACTTCACCTGCCTTGTGATTAACCCAGTCATAATTGAGTAATAATCCAACCTCATCATTAATTTTAGCGTTCTCGTGCCACTTGCAAGTGACATCATTCTTCATGCCAATATTGGCAAGACTATCCACCACTTGGTTAGTTTCCCAGTAATTATGAGTGACATAAAAGGAAGTAAATTTTGAAGCCACATTATTAATCTTAGCAATTATATGATCAATAGTCCATGACGCCTTACTTTTGCCTCTAATATTATTAATAATATTTAAAGAGTCTCCTTCCAGCCAGAATTTCTTACAGCCCAATTCCTCTGCTAGGAAAATAACATTGAGGGATGCCATAGAATCATCCCTATGGTTAGATTGGATTCCCAATGGAGAAGCAATCGCACCAACACAATTACCGTTCTGATCTCTTATTATTGTTGGAGATTTGCTTCTGTGCAAATTGTTGATTCTATGTTTGTCATTGATGACAACATATGATATAAAATAGTGTCCTATAAGAAATTATTAGTAGATATTTTTTGGAACCTTTTGTGTTTATTTCTATGGTGTACACATGTTCTGGTTTCTATGTGCATTCACGTAGAGTCAGATATGTAGTTTTAGTTGAGTTATGTTAGTCTATTTTGACAGTTACAGTGACTGAAGATTATCTGTGAGGAGCCGACGTAATTACATTGTTTCTTAAGTTGTGCCTATCTTTGGGATATGCATGTTTGTATTCATCTTTAGTTATGAGTTAACGATAATTATCTAAAGGCGCTAAACATGTTCTAATAGAAGTGGAAGGATTGAGTCAATTTGGTAGAGATGACTATGTGAAGTGTCGCATCTATTTAGTTTGAGTTGTGTGATTCTAATCAGGTAGTGTGCTTGATTTGGCTGACTAAAGAAGTATTGAAGGGACTCCTAAAGCTGACTAAGATCACATCTTTTGGGGAAAATACTTATAGTAGTTCATTTGGTTAACGCTAAGTGTGAATGATAAGAGAAGAGATAGAAAAAGTAAAAAGCAGAATGTTCGTTGTTTTGGGATAGTAGAGACATTTCATTCATAAAAAAAAGATCTATGTGAAGAAGAAGTGGAAGAATACAACACACTGGAACTGATAAAGACAGCAGGTCTACTCAAACAATTCATTTATTAGATATAGTGCATATCTATTTTACTGAAGGTTGCAGCCTTCATCATTTTAGTAGTGAGCTTTTTGGATAGTGAGTCCTCACGCCTAACAGGGTTATTTGTACAAGACTCCTAACAGGCTCAGACCCTTAACCATGTCACTGTACTTATTGCATTGTAAAGAACAACTTCTAACAAGGTTGCAAGATCTCCTAACAGGGATAATTATACTCAAGTACGGTTCTTTGTGGGTGCTAATTCCCACCGGGGTTTTTACCTATTTGGTTTCCTCATAACCAAAACTATTGTGTACTATCTTGTGTTAATGATTAATGTTGTTCTGTAATTAATTGAAGAAAAAGAATTAAACTAGCTGATAACTGATTCACCCGCCCCCCTCTCAGTTATCCCTTGGGACTATTCCAAAAAAAGGTATCAGAGCCAAGTGCCTTGGAGAGAAAGCCTAACAACTTATGGTAGATCAAATGGCATACTTCAGGAAAGACAATCCTAAGTTTGATGGAGAGAACTATCTTGATTGGAAGAACAAAATGATAACACATCTTCAGTGTATTGGTTTTGAGATCTATGAGATTGCTACTCATGAAATTGATGTTCCCACCTTGAAAGACCTTGCAGAAGAAGACTCTACAATTAAACAAAAAGAAGTATTCACTCAAAATGCAATTTCCAAGGAAGCCCTAATCAGTGCCCTATCTGACAGTGAATTTTCTGAGATCAAGAAGGTAGAAAAAGCATATTCAATCTGGAAATACTTAGAAAATATGTTTGAAGGAGACATCCAAGCAAAGAATGCGCGCAGAAAGACATGGAAGAAAATATACAATAATTTAGAGATGCTACCTGAAGAAAACATCAGAGCTTACAATCAAAGAATTTATGAAGCAGTATCAGGAATCAGGAACAATGGTGGAGAAATTTTAGAGGATGATATAATGGACAAACTGATGACCACATTAACAACAAATTATGAAAGCAAGATTAAAATCTTGGATGAAACCATGCAATTCTCAAAGGACTTCAAAAGAGAAACCCTGATCAGTAAAATATTTGCACTTGAGATATCAAGATTAAAGACAAAACCTAAAATGGAAAGATCTTTCAAAGCCTCAGTCTATGGTAAGACATCTTTAATAAGCTCTAATGAGAAGGAATAAGTTGATAATGAACTAGAAGAAATCATTGCTACGATTTCCAAGAAGGAAAGAAAAGGTAAAGGGAAATATGAAGAACAACTACCATTCAAATGTTTTTCATGCAACAAAGTTGGCCACTTTGCATCCAAGTGTCCTACAAGAGTCAAGAAGCTCAGATCAGATTACAAGCCCAAGTACACTAAGGAATGCTATCATCCTAAAGATGGTGTAACTGATGATGATTTAGGAGAAGATGAAATAGGATTTGTTGCTATTAAAGACATTGAGAAAATGCTTGAGGAGATGGACATTGAAGATGAAAAAGAAGCACAAGAGTTAGCATTAGTTTCCAAAGAAGACATCAGAATAGACTGGATCATAGACAGCAGGTGTTCACATCACATGAAAGGTGACAAAGATAGATTTGTACATCTAGATAAGTACAAAGGTGGCATGGTTAGATTTGGAGATAACACTCCCAAACCTATCATAGGCAGAGGTTCTATTACCTTATATGGAAAGAAAAAAATAGATGATGTTCTTTATGTTGATGGTTTACATCATAACCTTCTAAGTGTTGGACAATTGCTTGACAAATGATATCAGCTATAATTCAAAGACAACAAGTGCATCATTAACAACAAAACAGGAGACATGATTGCATGAGGCTCAAAGACCAAAGGTAATGTCTTTTAGCTTAACTCTAAAGTAAGTTGTTTTGTTGCAATAGTGGATGACAGTTGGCTATGGCACAAGAGACTTTGTCATATCAATTTTGACAACATAGTAAAGATAAGTAATGTAAAGGCAGTAAGAGACCTTCCAAGTATTGCAAGACTAGTTGATACTATGTGCAGGGATTGTGTGATGGGGAAGCATGTAAGGACCTCATTAAAAAGAAAATAGAACTCAGCAGAGAACAAATTAGATCTGATACATACAGACCTATGAGGACCAACTCAAACAAGATCATACTATGGAGAGAGGTATTTCATTTTGTTTGTTGATGATTTCTCAAGGATGATGTGGGCTGCGTTCTTAAAAGACAAATCTGAAGCTTTTGAGAAGTTCAAAGTATTCAAAGCTAAGGTTGAAAATGAATCTGGATTGAAGATAAAATGTTTGATATCAGATAGAGGAGGAGAATTCACCTCTGACCAGTTTTATGATTACTGCAAAGAACATGGAATCAAAAGACAGTTAAGTGCACCTAGAACCCCTCAACAGAATGGGATAGCAGAAAGAAGGAACAAGATAATACTTGACACATTGCACACTATCATGATTGAAGGAAAGGTTTCTCATACCTATTGGAGAGATGCAGTCAATACAACAATCTATACTATCAATAGAATCCAATTAAGGCCAGGCGCAGACAAGACACCTTATGAACTTTGGTTTGGTAATGTACCCACTGTAAAATATTTTAGAATCTTTGGAAGCAAGTGCTACATCAAGAGAGATGATAGTATTGGCAAGTTTTATGCTAGAAGCGATGAAGAAAGAAACTATGAATGTGCTCCCATGATTGAAGATGAACCCAGACCTATCAGTAAGGACATAGTTATTGAAGAAATGTTTGATTGTATTGGTGTTTCATGCAACAATCCTGAACCAATTCAAGAAGAATCATAGATTATAGATGAGAGTGTCACTCCCAAAAACTCAAAATACACATCTAAATACCACTCTAAGGAAGTTATCATTGGAGATCAGAGCGCTAAAGTCTTGACAAGATCCAGAGAAAAAGGTTCAACCGTTGATGAAGAGGTATGATTACTTTCTCAGATTGAACCCTTAAGTGTTGAAGATGAGTGCAATGATTTAGATTGGAAAAGTGCTATGCAAGAAGAATTGGATCAGATAATCAAGAATGATACATGGGAACTGGTCCCTAGACCTCATGACAAGAATGTGATTGGAATAAAGTGGATATTTAGGAATAAGATGAATGAAGAAGGTACAGTGGTAAGAAACAAAGAAAGATTGGTATGTAAAGGATATGCATAGAGAGAAGGAATAGATTACACTGGTACATTTGCCCATGTGAGCAGACTAGAAGCTATCAATTTGTTTCTGGCCTATGCAACATTCAAGAACTTTAAAGTATATCAAATGGATGTCAAGTCAGCTTTTCTGAACGATGACTTGAAGGAAGAAGTTTACATAGAACAGCCTAAAGGATTTAATCTATCAGACAAACCAGACATGGTATGTAGACTAAAGAAAGCACTTTATGGACTTAAACAAGCCCCAATAGAATGGTATGAGAGACTTGATGGTTAATTAACAAAGATAGGATTCAAAAAAGGAGCAACAGATTGTAACTTATTCATAAGAGAGACAGATGAAGGATTACTACTTGTTGCTATTTTTGTTGATGACATTATCTTTGGAGGTAATGACAAGATTAGTGCAAAATTTTCCAAAGAGATGCAAAGTGAGTTTTAAATGAGCATGATTCGACCTATCAAATATTTTTTTGGATTGAATGTAAAACAAACAGACAAAGACATATTTATAAATCAGTCTAAGTATGTGAAGGAGATATTGAAGACTTTCAAAATGGAAGATTGCAAACCAGTAATTACCCCCATGATAAATAAGAAGCAAGCTTTCTAAAGATGATGATTCCACAGCAGTTGACAAGACACTATACAAGTCTATGATTGGAAAACTCATATATCTTACTCAATCTAGGCCAGATATTTCCAATGCAGTTGGCATTGTAGGAAGATTTACAGCTGAACCTAAACAAAATCACCTAATGGAAATAAAAAGAATATTCAGATACTTAAAGGGGACTATAGACTATGGTTTATGGTATCCTAACTCAGAGAACATACAACTTCATGTGTATACAAATGCATATTGGGCAGGTTGTGTTGATGACAGGAAGAGTACCTCAAGAGGAGCAGTATTTCTTGGAGACAGGTTGGTTACTTGGACAAGCAAGAAGCAAAACTATATCTCTTAGTCGACAGCAGAAGCTGAGTATGTTGCAACAACACTGAATTGTTCAACAATGGTTTGGATCAAACATATGATTAAAGAATTTGGTATTCAGATTGATTATCCTATTGTTATTCACTGTGATAACACTAGCACTATCAATATGTCAAAGAACCCTATGATGCACGCAAAGACAAAACACATTGAGATCAAATATCACTTTCTAAGAGAAAAATTTATAGACAGAGAAGTAAAGTTGGATTATGTGAGCACTAAAGAATAGTTAGAAGATATTTTTACAAAGCCTTTATCAAAAGATATATTTGAGTATCTTAGGGAGAAGCTGGGAGTAATTCCCTTTCTTGAGTCTGATTAGAATTTGCAGCAAAGAACATCAGTCATTGGTGACTGATGAATGGTTGACTACTCTACTTTTTGAGTAGTACCTGTGCTTCATGATTTTTGGCACCCTTTTCCATTGATGTCAAAGGGGGAGTATCAATAAGGGGAGCATATATTTTGGGGGAGTATATAGTCATGAAAATAAAAACACAGTCAGAAGATCAGCAATAGTAAAGAGGAACCCTTGATGAGGATATTGAGAAGATTTTAAAAAGGAGGATACTTTGGGTTGATGGTGTTTTTCATATCATATGTTTCCATCAATGTCAAAGGGGGAGATTGTTGGAGATTTTCTTCTGTGCAAATAGTTGATTGGATGTTTGTCATTGATGACAACATATAATATACAACAGTGTCCTATAAGCAATTATCAGTACAGATATTTTGGAACCTTGAATTTTTATTTCCATGGTGTACACATGTTCTGGTTGCTATGTGCATTCACGCAGAGTCAGATATGCAGTTTCAGTTGAGTTATGTTAGTTTTTTTTGACAGTTACAGTGACTGAAGATTATCTGTGAAGAGCCAACGTAATTACATTATTTCTTGAGTTGCGCCTATCTTCAGGATATGCATGTTTGTATTCATGTTTATTTATGATTTAACGATAATTATCTAAAGGCACTAAATGTGTTCTAACAGAAGCGAAATGATTGAGTCAATATGGTAGAGCCGACTATGTGAAGCGCCACATCTATTCATTTTGAGTTGCATGGTTCTAATCAGGTTGTGTGCTTGATTTGGCCAACTAAAGAAGTATTGAAAGGAATCCTAAAGTTGACTAAGATCTTTTGGGGAAGCTACTTATAGTAGTTCATTTGGTGAATGCTAAGTTTGAATGATAAGAGAAGAGACAGAAAAAGTATAGAAAAGAATGTTCATTGTTTTGGGACAGTAGAGACATTTCATTCATCAAGAAAAGATCTATGTGAAGAATAAGTGGAAGCATACAACACACTGGAACTGATCAAGACAATAGGTCTACTCAAACAATTCATTTATCAGATATAGTGCATATTTATTTTACTAAAGGTTGCAACCTTCATCATTTTAGCAGTGAGCTTTTTGGACAGTGAGTCCTCACCCCTAATAGGGTTATTTGTAAAAGACTCCTAATAGGGTCAGACCCTTAACCAAGTCATTTTACTTATTTCATTGTAAATAAAAACTCCTAACAGGGTTGCAAGATCTCCTAATAGGGATAATTATACTCAAGTACAGTTCTTTGTGGGTGCTAATTCCCACCGGGTTTTTACCTATTTGGTTTCCCCATAACCAAAATTGTTGTGTACTATCTTGTGTTAATGATTAATGTTGTTATGTAATTAATTGAAGAAAAAGAATTAAACTAGTTGATAACTGATTCATCCCCCCCTCTCTCAGTTATCCATTGGGACTATTCCAACAATTATGCCTCCTCCTCCAGCAGTTCCTGGGTTGCCCTTCATGACCCCATCAAAGTTATCTTTAACCCAGTCTTCAGGGGGCGAAGTCCAAGTAGCCATGGCTCTCTAATTAGAAGGATTAAGATCTTTGTCATTTCTGTCACTTTCCCTCTTACTAAAGTTAGACTCAGATTTAGATGAGAGGAAGTTTTCTTCCAGTTCCCTAGAGATTTGGTTTCCTACCACTTCAGGGGTAGACTGCTTTTCTCTGAAGATTCTATTGTTTTGTTCTTTCCAAATTATTGAGAAAAATGGAGGAGGAATGAGGAACCAAAGGTCTTTGTCTATAAAGTTCTGAGGCGAGTAGCTTCATTGATCGACAAAATCCTACCAAACAGAAGGAAAACACCAACAGAGATTCCATTTTCTATAGATGATATCCCAAACTTTACAAGTGAAAGGGCAGTGGAGCATGATATGATCACAAGATTTAGAATTTTCAAAACAAAGACTACATCTATAAACAATATTTATACCCCTCCTAGAGATATTATCAAGAGTCAGTGGTTTATTTTGAATTAAGAGCCAATAGAAGAAATTGATTTTAGGTATAAGATTTTTATACCACACAAAGGAACAAGGAGGCCTTTCCTCTCTTTCAGAAAGGATATTAATAGCGGAGGCCACAATGTAATTTCCATCAGAAGTAGGATTCCACACAATCAAATCTTGGATGTTATCTTTTATATGCCAGGTCTGAAGTTCATGCTGGAGGAAAATAAGACTAACATCAATTTCTCCCAAATTCTTCCATTTGTTGTCCTGCCAGTAATCTATGGCTTTAGTGCCAATAGATTATTTTCTTCTCTCAATGATTTTCTTCCAGTCTTGATTGTTGGATAGAGGCTCAGAGTGGATCCATTCATCATCCCAGAAATCAATTCTACATCTGTCTCCCAACTTCCATCTTTTTCCTTTTACAATCAGGTCTTTGGTAGATTGTATACTATTCCAGAAGAAGGATCCATTAGTACTGTTGTCATCACCTATAAAGTCCTTGAAAGAATTATTGAGGAAGAGATATTTTTAATACAGTTCCATTCTTTTTTATCTCCATAAATCTTCCACAACTGTTTCGCCATGAGGGCTTTATTTTTTTTTTTAATGGTTCGCAGCCCAAGACCTCCCACCTTTTTAGGCTTACAAACTTTTTCCCAAGAAACAAGGCATAGTCTTTTCTTTTCCTCACCCCCTAACCAAAGGAATCTTTTCTAGATTTTCTCAATTTTAGTAGCAATTTTGTGGGGAATTTTAAACAAGCTCATTGCATAAATAGGGAGATTCTGAAGAGTAGATTTCAGTAATTGGAGCTTTCCCACATTGCTGAGGAGTGCCCCATTCCAAGCAACAAATTTATTGTTATATCTGTCTATAAGAGTGTGCCAAAAACTTTCTGGAGGATTGGAGCAAAGAGGTGTAAGGGATGGATTTCACCAAAATGTAACATAAAGAATTTGGAATTATTGAAATGTTTTGTTTGTTTTGTGAAGAATTGATTATGTTACTAAATTGTAAGATATGAAAATGGGGGAAGTGATTGATATGTAAATTGTTCTTTGAATTACCTAGATTGTATTAACCTTAATTGAGTTGAATTGATTAATTGCTGAAATTGTGATTAAGAAGAAGATAAGATGTTCCTTTTTACCCTCAAATGCACAAATGGGAGATCCAAGTTGATCAACCCAAGAGAGGGGTTAATACACAAATGAATCACCTATTTGGAAAGGAGAATGACAAAGGAAATACCTTAAATTCTGTTAATTATATGTATATAAATGATGTATAACAGTAATTAAAGAGATGGGAGAAATGCACTAACCTTGAAATAGTGCAGATCAAAGAATGTTGGTTTCTGATGTCTGTAGATAGTTTCTGGAAAAATTGACAGTTGATACCGAACCGAAATGCAGAGACGAACAAAACCAAGAAATTGTTTTCCGTTCCAATGTCATCTTATGAAAAAGGTCAACCTTGACCCACAAATGTCAACCCTGACCCAATAATGTCGACCCTGACCTACACAGATTTGAAAGTGACTTTGTTCACGGATCCTGAAAGTTTGTTGAAAAGGGTATCCAGATCTAGGCTCAAATCCACTGTTCTGTACCTATACCTACAAGAAAAAGGAGATTGTTTTGTTGTGGGGGAGCGGTTTTCCTTAGTCAAACCCCAATTTAGGAATTAACCTTGAAATAAATAAATTGCAGAATGCTAACATGTAGTAGAGTTGAATCTAACAATGAAGATATGATATTCAATAGATGTGTAATTGAAATTTGAATGTATGCAAGTATGTAAGTATGAAAGCAATGAACTCAATATGAAACATAAACCTCCATGATTGTATGCTTGAAATCCATTTTGAAGTGATGATGAAGGAGTCTTGAAGAGGCACCAAGGATCTTGAAGGAAGATCACACCACCATGATGGCTAGATCTAGGATTTGAATGATGAATCTTGAATGTTTGCACCTAATCCCTTCAAAGGCTTGAAA
>MU227783.1:257555-271123 GCA_018584345.1 Thuja plicata | reverse complement strand
TTCCTATATAATAAACCCTTCATAACCATTTGAAGGATCTAGGATTTCAAGCTCTCGTGTGCCATTACTCCGTCAGTTTGGTTCTAGCATTCAAGCCATCTTGCGATCACACACCCATTTCAATTAGCAACTTCTCAACACTTCTCAAGTCATAAACGCTGCCCCGCCAATACTAAGCATCAATAAACAAAATTTCAGAAGGAGTAGAGAGAAACAATAGAAGCTTCAAGCATCGTGGGGTTTGAATTCATTTGTTTTCCTTTTTCTTGCTTGTATATTTTATTGAATATGTTTCATCATTATTTGTTATTGGTAGTTTGTGTATTTGATTCATATCATTTGTGAAACCTTTGCTACTGACCCTTGCCTTTGGAAAGCTTGGGAATCCATGGATCACGAATCAGAAGGAGAGGCGTACATTTTGGTGAACCCAACGTGAATCAAATAGCCCAAATATATCTTGCAGATGAAGAACCAGATTGATCAACCATGGTCGTACGGTCATAAATTTAAAAATTGAACTTTTCTTTGATACTTTTATTGTTTCGCAATTGCTAGTATTTTGCCGCAATCGTCAAAACTGTGCTGCAATTGACTGGTTTAATACCGCAATTGATTGCAGGCTTTCACAGTATTTTTCTGGCTATTTCTGTCTTCATTCTTTGGGTACTTTGCCGCAATTATAAGATCCGTGCCGCGATTGAAATAATTTTGCTGCAGTTGCCCGATCCATGCCACAATCGGTTGCATTTTACTGCAGTTGATAGTGCTTTACCGCAATTAACAGAAGTTAACCGCAGTCGCAAGGAGTTTGCTGCAATCACAACAATATTACAATATCTGATCCAAATCTTCTGCCCAGCTATTTCTAAATTAACATTTTTTCAGTTTTTGTGCAGGATTGGGTCAAATCACAAAGGACAAAGAAGGGTAAGTTTTGGTAAGAATCATTCGTTATTTCAAAGTTACGTATATTCTCATTTTGAAAATAATCCTTTTTGGTACTAACCTGTTTAAACAAAGCAAACTAAAAGGAATTCATTTGTCGATTTGGGTTTAAAAAGAACACTGCCTTCAAACATATCACATCTCATATTTTGGATTTGGGCTTAAAATTGACGTGAGGATTAAAACTGAACAAAGGAAAAGAATCTCTCAATTCGGTGCAATAAAATTTAACAAAGCAATCAACACCTACTTTTGGGCTTAAAATTGAACATTGGTGCTTGTATGGTTGTGTAGCTTAGTTCACATTTCAAACTTTGGAGCTTAATCAATTTACCTTGTGTCTTGAGTTTTGGGTGCACTTGCACAAACTGTTAGATTGCAAACCTTTACACTTTTTTAGAAAGGCCTGTCTGGGGAATGCGATTCTTCCTCAGAGAATGACCTTAAACCGGTAATCCTTCCAATTAGTATATAAACAAGGCACGAACCAAAGTTCTTTCTTATCTAGCCAAACTCGAGTGAGGCATGTTGATGATAGTCTGGATCAGGTGAATATCCCTAAGGAGCCAGCGTGATCAACTAGGCTCTTAAGTGAGTCAAACACATACAAACTGATTGGAGAGACACCACAAACCCTTACTACAACCTTGATTAATTAGAGGCCAACCCATTTTACCTTCGAACAGATACCTTATTATAGTGCAAGGGGTTGCAGAATTTCCCCCCAAGATTCCCAACATATGTGTCCCACAGTATTTGTGTAGTGAAAAAGATCTTCACTCCACGGCAACAATACCTGGAAATGGAAAAAATATGGGCACCTACATCGTGGACCTTCATGTCCTAGTAGCGTGACAATTACTGTGTGAGCTAATGGACATTTAAGCATTGGGCCTATAACATTGTATTCTGAAGCCATTGACCTAGATTAATCTGACTGTTCATTGTTGGGACCTCGTGATAACCTTGCAACTTGAAAAAGTTGTAGAACATACACAATTTCAGTCTTCTTTCTTCAAAACACAATGTCTATTGTGCTTGTCTCTTTGATCAGTTTCTGAAAATACAAAACAAAACATCCAAACTATCAAAATGAGTCAAACGTGTTAAAGTCTAGGGTTGTCAACGTTAACTATCTTGCAAATAAGTAGCATTGTGTGATAAACTACCACAATCGACCAGTTATTTTACCACAATCAGTGAAATTGTACCATATTTGACCAGATATACTATATTCTTGTTCTGACCTAAAACCTTGAAAGAATTCTTCATTTGGTGTCCAAAACTAGTGTCTATCCTAGGAAAATGCAAAGAACATTGTGTGAATCTCTAAACATTAAAGATTACCCTTTCTCTGTAAAGCACGACTATTGTCGAAAACATTGTTAGTTCAAAAGCTCAAACTCGAAATACCTTGATCTCATCATATCAAACATCATCATCTTTATCAAATTGACTTTGTCCAAGGCAAAGGTCAGAAAATCTTATCTTTTATCATCACCACTTTAAGATCAAGTTATATCAAAATCTGTCCTTAGAATTACCCTTGTCCAAAACATAACTCGGACTTCCTCAGAAAGGATCTTCTTCCTTGTTTACTTTATATCACTTGTTTTAGTTACAAAACCTGGACCGCACTATGTCTCAAACACCTCATGGAGGACCTTACACAAGGTCTAAGGCTAGAAATCAACCTGATGAGTCATATATCAACCATTTCCCTGCTTGGGAAATAGAGAAAGAGAATGATCCCTTCATGAACACCAGTTCTGCTCTATTCATTGAACAACCCCATGGGGCAGCCTTTTTCCAAGATATGACAGAAGAAGAACTTGAAGATGTGGAAAAAGATGCCTACTCCATGAAAGTAGTTGACGCTATTGTAGAGAGGAATCCTGAACATTACTTGGCCATGTTAATAAAGAAGAGAGTCAAACTCCCCGCCAAATTCAGTGTATCAACTATATGGCCCAAAAACCCTCTCACAGGTCAAAACAATACTCACACTCCTCAGATACTACCTGTTGTGTCACAGATCTTTCCACCATTGGTTTTAACCACATCAACATAGACTATATCCAATCAAACCAATGACCTGACCCAGCCTAGCACATCTTCTACTCAAAGCATGACAGGCTTGCAACAAAGTGCACCTATGGTCACTAGTATGCCTCTACCTTTGGTCTCATGGCCAGGACAATCAAGCTCTCATGCTATGCCTTCCATCCCACCAAACACAAACTATTCTAAAACTATGTCACTGCTGTAATCAATTCACACTAGTCTTGGGATCAACACATCATGCCCGCAGGGATCCATCTCTACCGAAATGACTTACAGTCAAGGCCCACCCAAAGCTACACCTTTTCCCATTTCGACACCAATCCAACCTCCGCAAAAACAACCCCAGCTTCAGTTGCCTCAAATCCAATCCCCGCAACAACAACCCTAGCTTTAGTTGCCTCAGTTCCAACCCTCGCAAAAGCAACCCCAGTGACAGCAACCCCAATTTCAAACCCAACCTCAGCAGCAACAATACCTACCCCAGCATTATCAACCCCAGTTTTAGTCACAACAACAAACACATCAAAACTCACCATGGACTACTCATATCCCTCCAGTTACAAATCACTCAGTGGGGGATCAATATCAAGTCCCTAGGATGAAATCCTATGTTCCTACTCAAGGGACACAGAGGCGCAACCTCATACCCACCATGACACAAAGGAATGTCCACACACACCAGCCTCAATATCAAACGGACATGCTAATGCAACAAATGCAAACCCTTCAAACCCAAATGATGGATATGCAAAATTAGCGGCAAACTAAATCCTATACCATAGAGGATTTATATCCATACCCCTTTGACCATTCTCTTCACATGTCTCTATTCCCAAATCACTTCTCGGTACCAAAATTTGACAAATATAGGGGGAGTACTAACCCTATTGAACATATCCAAGAGTTTTTTGCTAGTTGCATCGAAGTTTCTCATGATGAGACATATCTAATGCGACTGTTCCCACAAAGTTTGGCTAGACCAGTAATGGAATGGTTCTCACATCTACCTCATGGAATTCAGTCTTGGGGAGAATTGGCTGAAAAGTTGATAGCTCACTTCCATCATAACATCGAGTGCAAGGTCAGCATCAAGGACCTTTGCGACATTAAACAGAAGGATGGAGAGTCTTTTGTGAAATTCCTACAGAGTTACAGTTAGCTCTGAACTTTACACAACTCATTGAAAGAGGATTTCATTGTGAGAAAAACTTAGTCAAATGAGGAATCCTTGCAGATCCCACACAAACAAATACAAATAAGAATTCAATGGAAAAAGCTAAGTGGTGGAACAAAAAAAAAATGTCACTAGCGATGGTTTCATTGATGTGAAGACAGTCAACTATGTGCAACCCAAAGTGTCATTGCAAGGCGCACCTATGGCAAACCAAAAACCCATAGGGCCCACTCAACAAGCATACACCCAAAACCAACCTCCTCATGTACAAGCAACTGCTGTGTCAAACAATCAACGCAAACCATGGTTTCAATTCCAACAACAAGATTTCACACCATTAGGAGAGCCGATAGAATCAGCTTTATGCAAGTTGATACAATCAAACACTATCACTCTCCCAGAAATTAGGGACTTTGAACAAGATGAAAACAAACCAAGGTGGTATAATGACAAAGATTTCTACGAGTTTCATCGGGTAAAGGGACACAAAATGGCCAACTGTTACCAATTGAAACACGTTATCCAAGATCTGATTGACACAGGGGTCATCGATGTGATGAATACACAAACCAAAGGCACAACTGATCACACCATTTTCAATGATACCTTTCATGATCACAACAAGGGAAAAGCCTCCGGGTCTAGTGGACAAACAAAACAAGTTAACTATACATATGCCAATAGTGATAATGTCATCAATTGCCTCAATCCTTCAGATAGCTATGTGGCTACAATCACTATTAGAGACCAAGGTAACAATTGTGTTGTAACAATGCATCTTGCTAGAGTCATCTTGCAAGGACTACCATCCTCAACTACTACATCAACCAATCCTATAGTAAACTCGGATCCACAAAAAAGCATAGTGGACCAACTAAACCGCACACCTGCCCAGATCTCCATGTTTGACCTATTGTGCATATCTCCACAGCATAAATTGGCACTTGACCAAGCACTTCAGAATCTAGCTATCCCAAGGGACATAGCACTTGAGAGCTTCCAAATGATGGTTAACCATATAGCAGCTAACAAACGTGCCACATTCACAGACTATGATGTACCGCTGCATAAACCCCTGCATAATGATCCTCTACACTTACTTGTCCAGATCTACAAAAGCATTGTCCGTAGGGTCCTTGTTGATGGTGGAACTGGGTTAAACATTTGTACTCTAAAGTTAATCAAACAACTGGGCTATTCAGAATCAAGCATTGACTTCACAAGGAGTATAAATATCAGAGCTTATGATGAGGAGGAAAGGTCTTCTAAGGGTATTATCATTCTACCTGTTCGCATTGGTCCTGTGGTAAAAAACACACCCTTCCAAATCTTAGACCTTGAGTTGGGATATAACATGTTACTAGGGAGACCTTGGATACATGAAATGCAAGCTGTACCTTTGACATACCATCAATGCATCAGGTTCCCTCACCAAGGAGAGGAGATCATCATAGAGGAAGATCCCAATCCCTTCCAATATTGTAATGTGTTGCAAATTAGCACTAATAACTAGGTACCATCAAACCAAGATGCAAGCATCCCATCCTCTTCAGATTTGAATTGCAAGGATGTAACACGAGTAGTAGGAAAGATGGTCATTAAACAAAATGCAGGCATCTCATCCTCTTCAGATTCAAATCTCAAAGATATCACACAGAAAGCGGGCAAGATATCCATCACAGATAAGGGTTGTGGTGAATACAAATATGAAGAGGCTTTTACCATCATGTACATGCCTCAAAGCCCAAGAACTCATGGCATGCCACAACCTGTTATTGCAATAGAAACTCCACAGCCTGTCCTATTCAGATGTCCACCCACAACCTTTGTCCGGTGGGGAGACATAGCGGAAGAAAATCCTTTTGAACAAGACATCAATACCTGGTTATACCAAGATTCCCCTGAGACAATCCGGCCTCCATTACCTTTGTCAAACTATGGTAATAGTTACACAATGATACAAAGATTTGGGTACGATGGTACAAATGGGCTGGGGGCACGACAACAAGGCATATATGAATTTCCTCTCCCACCAACCCAGAGAAACACAAGAGGTTTGAGATATGGACAAAAAAGCACTAGTCCTGTGATCCAAGACATTCAAGTCAATCATGAGAAAATAATAGAGATGCACCGGGGGCACAACACAGAGCATGTCCTAATAAGAAACATATTAGCACAGTTGTTACCCACCAAAGAGGGAACCACACAATCCCAAATAAACCTACACTTAGCAATCGATGATAACCAAGAAAGTGAGAAATCAGACGAACATTCCATTGAGACTGAATCCCATGAGTATGAGTGGAGATCCCTCCACGATTCTGAACCATCAATCCCATATTTTTCCCCTCGGGCTGACATTATCATAAATCTAGCAGACCTGTTTGACCAACTCACCATCACTGAACAACCCTATATAGACAAACATTTCATTTATCAAACCTCAAGTGGTGCGTCCACATCACAGTCCAATTTTGTAGGCACCATATCAGCAGTCCCATTCAGTCAACCAAAGCCAAACAGTAGTGAAAGTGTCTATCTTCTACACCATGAGCTTATAGAGTGGGATCAACAAGGGCCACCTGATCTAGATGTCTTCGAGAATGATGAGGCAATAGCTTATTTCATGGGACTAAGGGAAGGCATTCTGTCAGGAGATCACAAGGCAGGATTCTCCATTAACCTAGACAGAGCAACATATTTTGGGGAGGAGGCTCCTCTTTCTAGTCCACAAAAAAAAAAAGAACAAAAGATTAAAAAGCTAAAAGAAGATGTATCTTCTAGTGAAAACCTCACTGAGGTGCTAGAAGATGGAAAGAAAGAACTCCTCCCCTTAATAGAGGAGAAATCAACATTATTAGCAGAAGAAATAGAGGAGATCAACTTGGGGGATGACAAGAACCCAAGAAACATTTACTTGGCGAAATCACTCACTCTTGAGGAGAGAACACAGTTCATCAGTTTCTTCAAGGCAAGAATGATCAGTTTTGCATGGTCCTACTCGCATATGCCAGGATTAGATCTAAAGCTCATGCTACACCATCTCCCATTGCTGCCCAATGCCAAACCTATCAAACAGAAGCTAAGAAAGATGCACCCTCATGTTCCATTGCTAGTCAAGGCAGAACTGAAAAATCTCCTGGATGCTAAATTCATTAGACCTAAACCATATGCAGACTAGATATCTAATCTGGTACCAGTTACAAAGTAGAGTGGTCAGATATGAATATGCAAAGACTTTCAGGATCTCAACATAGCATGTCCCAAGGATGACTTTCCTTTACCAAACATTGATATGATAGTAGACCTAACTGCCGGACATCAAATGCTATCACTCATGGATGGCTTTTTAGGTTACAATCAAATAAGGATTGCACTAGAGGACAAACACAAAATAGCTTTCACATGTCCTTGGGGAACATATTGTTGGAATGTCATGCCATTTGGTCTAAAGAATGCAGGAGCGACATATCGAAGAGCTATGACGACTATATTTCATGACCTCATCCACAAGACAATGGAAGACTATGTGGATGACATATTACCCAAATAAATACTTTGAAAGGATCATCTATAGGTTTTGGGACCCATCTTTGATAGAATGTAGGAATTCAAAGTTCGATTAAATCCAAAAAAGTGTGCATTCGGTGTCATAGCGGGAAAATTATTGGGGTTCATAGTATCACACAGAGGAATCAAAGTGGATCCAGAAAAGGTTAAGGCAATATTGGACATGCCTCCACCATTGAACCTGAGACAACTGAGAGGGTTACAAGGAAGGCTCCAATTGATCAAACGCTTGATAGCTGAACTGGCAGACAAGTGCCACCCATTCCAACATCTATTGCATAAAGACATCAAGTTCATATGGATAGAGCAATGTGAATAGGCATTTCAAATATTCAAAGACTACCTTCTTAAGTCTCCTATATTGGTACCACCGGTACAAGGTAGACCATTGCTTCTATATATCTCAGCGACGAAATCAACGTTAGGTGTACTCTTGGCACAACATGACGACATAGGAAAAGAGAGGGCTATTTACTATCTAAGCAGGACTTCTGTTGGATATGAGCTAAACTATATTCCCATTGAGAAGTCATGCCTGGCAGTTGTTTTCACTTCCCAGAAACTCAGACACTGCATGTTGAGTCACCAAACAAAATTGGTCGCACATATTGATCCTCTCAAGTACCTATTAAGCAAAGCAGTGCTCACGGGAAGACTGGCAAAGTGGGTAATGATCTTAAGCGAGTTTGACATTGAGTACATAGACAGAAAGTCCATCAAAGGACAAGTGATCGCCGATCAACTAGCAGAGGCACCAATTCAAGACTAGCAGCCTATTATTTTAGACTTTCCTGATGAATCTATCATGACACTACAACCGGCGATCGAGGTATGGCAACTTTATTTTTATGGATCATGTACAAACCATGGTGCGGGGGTAGGGATAGTTCTTATCACTCTAGATCATGATACAATTCCAAAGTCTTTCAGACTTAACTTCCAATGCACCAAAAATATAGCAGAATATGAAGCACTGGTCATCAGTTTAAAGATAGTCATTCAATGGAGAATCAAGAACCTGAAAGTCTTTGGTGATTCGCAGTTGGTCATTAGTCAAGTTAACAATTATTATATGACCAAAGATGAGAAACTCATACCTTATAGAGCACAGATGGAAAGACTGTGCACAAATTTTCATTACATTCTCTTTGAGAAAGTCCCAAGAGCACAAAACAAAGCGGCAGATGTCATGGCTACCATAGCATCCTTGATGGATATGCCAGGTAATGATACCAAATTATAGTTTCTAGTGGAGCAACTCTTGGTGCCATCACATCAGGCATCTATCACAAAATCAACGTGTGTCCTTGTTGGTCCTAAATTCCCATTGTATCAAGATGTCTATAGTTATCTCCAAAACAATGTCTTACCCCCAAACTTGTCTAGGAACTAGAGAAAAGCCCTCATCCGCCAAGCCTCTAGGTATACCATCCTCTCAACTACTCTATACAGACGAAGTCTAGATGGAACAGTACTACGATGTCTCACTTCCATGGAATCCCAGAAAGCTTTGTACGAGGTACATGAAGGAATATGTGGAACCCACGGAGGTGGCAACAACTTAGCTAAGAAAATAATCTGCATAGGATACTATTGGCCCACAATAGAGACAAATGCACACAAGCATGTTCAAAGGTGTAGACAGTGTCGAATTCATGGAGACCTCATCCATGCACCAGCCCAGGAACTAAATCCCATCACATCACCGTTACCATTTTTAATGTGGGGATTTGACCTAGTGGGAAAAATTACACCATCTTCAGCAAACGGACACAAGTACATCATAGCAGCAACGGATTACTTCACCAAGTGGGTGGAAGAAATTCCCCTCACTTACATCACTGGAAAAAAAATAGCGATGTTCACACTTAACCACATCATCTGTCGATACGAGATCCCCCAAACAATCCTGACAGGTCATGGTACCCCTTTCCAGAACAAGGATGTTGAAGACTTATGTGAATAGTTCCACATCAAACAAGGTTTCTCCTCATTTTACTACCCTCAAGGGAATGGAAAAGCCAAAGCTACAAATAAAACAATCTTGAAGATTCTGAAGAAAATAGTAAATGAATCAGGGCGAGACTGGCATTTACAGCTTAGTCCTGCACTATGGGCATATAGAACTAGTGTGAGAACACCTATAGGAGCAAATCCTTTCTCCCTAGTCTATGGAATAGAGGTGGTATTACCCCTCGAAGTAGAAATACCATCCTTGAGGATATCATTGAAGAACCTGGTTTCAGATGAAGACTATAGAGTGGCACGGCTCAGTGAACTAGAGTTACTAGATGAAAGAAGGAAACATGCCTTCAACCACTTACAAGGCTATCAGAATCACCTTAGAAGGAACTATCACAAGAAGGTGAAGCCACAAACATTTGAGGTAGGAGACCTTGTCCTCATGGAAAATCAAAAGAATCAAGCAGAGCGAGTCAAACCCAAAAATTTCAAGCCTAACTGGCTAGGACCATTTGTTATTGTCAACTCTACTCAGAGTGGGGAATTCATACTAGCAACACCAGAAGGAGATTAGCTCCCTGGCTATGTCAATAGCATGCACCTAAAGAGGTTCTACCCTTAAAAGTATCTATGGTTAAGGCATCTATCTACATATCCAGAAAATACCAAAAAAATCAAAAAATACAAAAGTTACCTTGGTGAAAATCTGGCAATCAGGCACCTTGGCGACAATCAAAAAAATAAAAAAAATAAAAAAGTAAAGAGAAAACAAAATCGCTCTCTCAGTGAAAACCTAGAAATCAGACGCTATTGAGTAGGTACCTTGGTGAAAACTTGGCAAATAGGCGCCAAGTGTTCAAATCCAGCTTCACCATCAATGAGTTCCAAAATCTTGAGCACACTTTAAAATGAAAGACTAACTATCCCAAACTACATACAGAAGCACAATCCCCTCTGAGCACCAAGCACTTACCCATGGTTAATACTGGTCCCATAGACTAGCGGGCAATTCCAAATATCTGAAAAAATCCAAAAAATTGGAAATCTCATAAAAAATCCTAAAAAGATCAAAAATCAAGAGAAAATCAATCTTCATCAAAAAAAATCAAAAAATTGCAAAAATCCCAAAGCAATAAAACCAACTCGGTTATCAAGAGAGCAAGGGGCAATCACACCGAGTCAATCAATGTCACAATCATGAGCTTTGCGAATCAGCATCGGGCTCATCTGACACAGCTTTATCAAATCTTTCAATTCAATCAACAAGCAGCAGGCGACCAAGCCAAACTATTTATTGTCACAATCATGAGCTTTGTGAACCACCATTGGGACCATCTGACACAACTTGATCAGCTGCCAACATGATCAAAGCAATCAAATCTATCAATCAAAACTGTCACAATCATGAGCTTTGCGAACATGCATTCGGCCCATTTGACACAGCTCGATCCACTGCCAACGTGATCAAAGCAATCAAACCAACCAAGCCTAACCAAAGAGTTTGAGCCAATCAAGAGAATCCAACTGCATCGAGGAACCATACAAAAATGTTGACTAGGTCATTCAAGTCGGTCAGATGTCAGTCTATATTTTGGGGTTACGTTCTTACGCTACTCTAGGATCCACCATGTGAGGAGAGCAGCTATGATAGATCATGACTTATTTTCTTTGATTGTTGTCTATTGAATGTTCACTTTGATTTCAAGGCCATGATGATTTAGGATAAATGCGGTAGGCACTGTCACTTATCTAGCAGTTGCGCAGTTCCACGATCTGAGCTTAACCCTGGGAAAGAATTGGACATTCCTTCTCTTTTATTTTTCTTATTTTCTTTATAGAATCAAGAGCTCGCAGCACTATTCAGGTGGACTCTGAGTTGCTTTGGAGTTCTATCTTGGTTTCTATGGTCTTTCCCCTTATGTTACAAAAAAGAGCTCACGATGCTATCTAGATGGACTCTAGGGGTGTAGGAGTTCTATCTTGTTTGTTTGGCTTTCCCTTTCAGAAATCAAGAGCTCACAGTGTTATCCAGATGGACTCTGGGTACATAGAAGTTCTATCTTGGTTTCTTTGTTTTAGATTAACTCAGAGGACAAGCAGTATCCAGATGGTCAATATCTGGGTGCTTTTGGCTCTCTTTCTTTTCAAACAGGGAACATAGTTGAATCCAGATGGTCAATATTTGGGTACACTATGGGTCTCTTTCTATTCAATCTCTCTAATCCTTCCGCTATCAAGAGGTCGTGGTGGTATCCAGGTGGTATGTGATCTGGATCATTCGACGCCCTTCCAGAATATCAAAAAATACAAAAAAGATGCAATGATGACAAATATTGGAAACAGGGGCAGCGACTTGGGACATTCATCCTTTCTATCAGATCAAATCTATCCAAAAATGTAAAAAGAAAACTTTTCTATCATTACATTCTATTAGATCAATCTCAGAGCACATCTATCCAAACTAACTTCTTTCTAACTAACACATGCATTACTCAGATATTTTGTGCATAGTAGATTGCATTCATTCATTAAGTGCATCAGAAAAGTAAAAAAACATGGTAGTTGCATACATGATAAATCATAAAAACACATGCATCCATAAAGCATCTCATATAAACATGCATTCCATTTACACCATCCTACATGACGTGTCAGTATCATAGGAAAAGCAAATCATCCATACAGGAGTCTGCATAATAAAACATATTGCATAATTCAACTCATCATCTGAAAAAACATCAAAAGCATGTAGAATCAAACATATACCATGTAAATCATGACACATCATATCAAAACATAACTGCATCTCATGTAAATCAAAATATATGAGTACAAATGAAAGGTCGCAAGTCTGATCAAAAGAGGGTAATCAACATGTATATCAATATATATCAGTGTATTGGGATACAAAAATGGTACTACTCAGAGTATACAATGAATCACTACAAAAATGGTACAGGGCATAGTCAACAAGAACTACCCCCACCCTCACCAGGAGGTGCATGGGGGGAGGCATATCAGAATCTATCCTGTGAGAGGACCCAGGAGCTCCGACACCACTACTCTGCAAACGTTGAACCTTGCTAGATCTCTAAGACACTATGTAACTAGGCACCCTCTGTGTCACAAGAACTGCGCCCTCATAATGGCATCTCCAGTAGTCAATCTCTCTCTGGGCATCTCACCCAGATTTATAGTACCTATCCAAAATATCTCTATGGGCAACATCTTGTACACTATCAATGAAAGAGCAGACCTCGGCTCGAGCTTGTCGCTCTGTAGACTCAGCTGTTGTCACACGAGCCTCCAAGAGGGTCGCACGTGCATCGGATAAGGCAAGTCGGGCCTACAAATCCTGAACCTGTTGGGTGAGGTGATCCACCTCTGAGGGATCATCATCCATACCACCCATAGCCACATCCATGTCTCCCTCCTCTGCCTGGCCTCCCAGTCCCTCACCTCCTCTCCATCTCAGAACCAAAGAGTCGTCACCACTCTCGGAGCTCTCCCCTGTGATGCTCCTACTACTGCCACTATCCCCAGATGAACCTGTCTCAGCACTCTGCTCATCTAGAGCCTCCACATCTATGTCCATAATCTCCGCATCCACATCCTCAATAATAACCTGATCCTCATGTCGGGGACCCAAAACTGCTACCGTCTGCCTGCGAACTCTGCACACCAACTGAGGTGCCTCCTCCTCTACAACCTCCTCGTCCTCCAGAATGGCACCCAACCCAACCCTGGGAGCACTAGTCGTCCCCCTCTCCAGCCACCAACCCTAACCCCACCACCAGCACCCCCGGGGCCAGGATCATCCCCTCCATCATCTCCTCTCCCTCGTCCT
>MU227783.1:174492-189339 GCA_018584345.1 Thuja plicata | reverse complement strand
CACCCATCTCTCCAGTCCACATGGGTAACTTCACCCACCTCTTCAGTTCAAAAAGGTAACTCATAATTAGTTCTTCAGTCAACCAAACTCTATCTCCTCTTTACCAAATGAAGAGGTGGAGTTTACTGAGGACCTCTCCAGTTCCTTTTGATCTCAACTGTTCATCTCCCTATCTCTGGGATTGATCACAACTATTCATATCATCACCAAATCCTATATAATAAACCCTTCATAACCATTTGAAGGATCTAGGATATCAAGCTCTCATGCGCCATTACTCCATCAGTTTGGTTCTAGCATTCAAGCCATCTTGCGATCACACACCCATTTCAACTAGCAAATTCTCAACACTTCTCAAGTCATAGACGCTGCCCCGTCAATACTGAGCATCAAGAACAACGTTTCGAAAGGAGTAGAAAGAGACAATAAAAGCTTCAAGCATCGTGGGATTTGCATTTATTTTTTTTCATTTCTATTGCTTGTACATGTTATTGATTACATTTCATTGTTATTCATTATTGGTAGTATTGTGTATTTAGTTTATATCAATTATGAAACCTTTTCTACTGACCCTTGCCTTTGGAAAACTGCAGAATCACAGACCACGATCAAAGAAGAGGTGTACATTTTGGTGAACATGACGTGAACAAATAGCCCAAATATCTCTTGCAGACAAAGACCCAGATTGATCAACCACGACCGTACGGTCGTAAAATTAAAAATCTGACTTTTCTTTGACATTTGTATTATTTCACAGTTGCTGGTATTTTTTCGCAATCGAAAAAACTGTGCTGCAATCGACTGGTTTAATACCGCAATTGATTGAAGGCTTTCGCAATATTATTTTCTCTATTTTTGTCTTCTTTCTTTGGGTACTTTGCCATAATCGTTCGATCTGTGCCACAATTGAAAGAATTTTACCGCAGTTGCCCGATCTGTGCCGCAATCGAAAGCATTATGCCACAGTTGCCAGTGCTTTACCACAATTGACAGAAGTTTATCGCAATTGTCAGAAGTTTACCGCAATCGTAGAAATATTGCAATATCAGATCCAAATATTTTGCCCATTTGTTTCTAATTTGACATTTTTTTTGGTTTCTGTGCAGGATTGGACCAAATCACTGAGGATAGAGAAGGGTAAGTTTTGGTAAGCATCATTCGTTATTTCAAAAGTTACCTATATTCTCATTTTGCAAATAATCATTTTTGGTACTAACCTGTTTAAACAAAGCAAACTAAAAGGAATTCATTTGTTGATTTGGGTTTAAAAAGAACAGTACTTGCAAAACATATCACACCTCATATTTTGGATTTGGGCTTAAAATTGACGTGAGGATTAAAACTGAACAAAGACAAAAAATCTCTCAATTTGGTGCATTAAAATTGAACAAGCAATCAACACCTACTTTTGGGCTTAAAATTGAACATTGGTGCTTGTATGGTGGTGTAGCTTAGTTCACATTTCAGACTTTGGAGCTTAATCAATTTACCTTGTGTCTTGAGTTATGAGTGCACTTGCACAAACTGTTAGATTACAAACCTTTATAATTTTTTAGAAAGGCATGTTCGGGGAATGCGCTTCTTCCTCGGAGAACGACCTTAAACCGGTAATCCTTTCGATTGGTATATAAACAAGGCACGAACCAAAGTTCTGTCTTATCTAGCCAAGCTCAGGTGAGGCGTGTTGATAATAGTCTGGATCGGGTGAATATCCCTAAGGAGCCAGCGTGGTCAACTAGGCTCTTAAGTGACTCACGCACATACAAACCGATTGGAGAGACACCACAGACCCTTACTGCAACCTTGATTAATTAGAGGCCCACCCGTTTTACCTCTGAACATATACCTTATTATAGTGCAAGGGGTTGCAGAATTTCCCCCTAAGATTCCCAACATATGTGTCCCACAGTATTTGTGTAGTGAAAGAGATCTTCACTCCACAGCAACAATACCTAGAAACAGCAAAAACACAGGCACCTACGTTTTGGACCTTCGTTCCCTAGTAGCGTGACAATTGCTATGTGAGCTAATGGACATTCAAGCATTGGGCCTATAACATTTTATTCTGAAGCCATTGACCTAGATAAATCTGATTGTTCATTGTTGAGACCTCGTGATAACCTTGCAACTTGAAAAAGTTGTAGAACATACACAATTTCAGTCTTTATTTCTCAAAACACAGTGTCTATTGTGCTTGTTCCTTTGATCAGTTTCTAAAAATGCAAAACAAAACATCCAAACAGACAAAATGAGTCAAATGTGTTAAAGTCTAGGGTTGTCAATGTCAACTGTCTTGCAAATCAGAAGCATTGTTCCACAAAAATTCAAAAATATCAAGCAGTGATACTTATCCTCTAGTCTTTTTTTGACTGTTCCTCACTTACCGCAATTGCCCGCATTGTGTCGCAATTGAAGGAAGTTTTCCACATTTGATTCATTTATTGTCGCAATCATCATGTTTATTACCGCAATCGGTGATAAACTGCCGTAATTGACCAGTTATTTTACCACAGTTGGTGGAATTGTACCGCAATTGACCAGATATACTATGTTCCTGTTTTGACCTAAAACCTTAAAAGAATTCTTCATTTGGTGTCCAAAACTAGTGTCTATCCCAGGAAAATGCGAAGAACATTGTGTGAATCTCTAAACATTAAAGATTACACTTTCTCTGTAAAAGCACGATTATTGTCAAAAACATTGTTAGTTCAAAAGCTCAGACTCGAAATACCTTGATCTCATCATATCAAACATCATCATCTTTATCAAATTGACTTTGTCCAAGGAAAAGGTCAGAAAATATTATCTTTTATCATCACCACTTTGAGATCAAGTTATATCAAAATCTATCCTTAGAATTACCCTTGTCCAAAACATAACTCAGACATACTCAGAAAGGATCTTCTTCCTTGTTTTCTTTATATCACTTGTTTTAGTTACAAAACCTTGACCGCACTATGTCTCAAACACCTCATGGAGGACCTTACACAAGGTCTAAGGCTAGAAATCAACCTGATGAGTCACACATCAACCGTTTCCTTGCTTGGGAAACAGAGCAAGAGAACAATCCCTTCATGAACACCAATTCTGCTCTATTCATTGAACAACCCTGTGGGGCAGCTTTTTTCCAAGATATCACAGAAGAAGAACTTGAAGATGTGGAACAAGATGCTTACTCCATGAAAGTAGTTGACACTGTTGTAGAGAGGAATCATAAACGTTACTTGGCCATGTTAATAAAGAAGGGAGTCAAACTCCCCGTTGAATTCAGTGTATCAACTATATGGCCCAAAAACCCTCTTGTAGGTCAAAACACTACTCACACTCCTCAGATACTACCTTTTGTGTCACAGATCTTTCCACGATTGGTTTTACCCACATCAACACAGATTGTATCCAATCAAACCAATGACCCGACCCAGGCTAGCACATCTTCTACTCAAAGCGTGATAGGCTCACAACAAAGTGCACCTATGGTCACTAGTATGCCTCTACCTTTGGTCTCATGGCTAGGAAAATCAAGCTCTTATGCTATGCCTTCCATCCCACCAAACACCAACTATTATGAAACTATGTCGTTGCTGCAATCAATTCACACTAGTCTTGGGATCAACACATCATGCCCGCAGGGATCCATCTCTGCAGGAATGAATTATAGTCAAGGCCCACCCAAAGCTACATCTTTTCCCATCCCGACACCAATTCAACCTCCACAATAGCCACCCCAGCTTCAGTTGCCTCAAATCCAACCCCCTCAACAGCAACCCCAGCTTCAGTTGCCTCAGTTCCAACCCCCGCAACAACAACCCCAGCTTTAGTTGCCTCAAATCTAACCTCAATGATAGAAACCCCAGTTTCAAACCCAACCTCAGCAGTAGAAATACCTACCCCAGCATTATCAACCCCAGTTTCAGTCACAATAGCAAACACATCAAAACCCTCCATGGTCTACTCACATCCCTCCAGTTACAAATCACTCGGTGGGGAATCAATATCAAGTCCCTAGGATGAAATCCTATGTTCCTACTCAAGGGACATAGAGGTGCAGCCTCGTACCCACCACGACACAAAGGAATGTCCACACACACCAGTCTCAATATCAAGCGGACATGGTAATGCAACAAATGCAAACCCTTCAAACCTAAATGAAGGATATGCAAAATCAGGGGCAGACTAAATCCTATACTGCAGAGGATTTATACCCATATCCCTTTGACCATTCTCTTCACATGTCTCCATTCTCAAATCACTTCTCAGTACTAAAATTTGACAAATATAGGGGCAGTACCAACCCTATTGAACATATCCAAGAGTTTTTTGCTAGTTGCATCGAATTCGCTCGTGATGAGACATACCTAATGTGACTGTTCCCACAAAGTTTGCCCAGACCAGCAATGGAATGGTTCTCACATCTACCTCATGGCATTCAGTCTTGGGGAGAATTGGCTGAAAAGTTGATAGCTCACTTCCATCATAACATCGAGTGCAAGGTCAGCATCAAGGACCTTTGCGACATTAAACAGAAGGATGGAGAGTCTTTTGTGAAATTCCTACAGAGATGCAGGAATACGGAAAACCCCATAACATATGATGTGCCCGAACAAGACTTAATAGTCATGTTCGTTGACAATCTGATCCCAAACATGTCATTCACAACAGAGTTACAGTTAGCTCTGAACTTTACACAACTCATCAAAAGAGGAGTTCGTTGTGAGCAGAACTTAGACAAACAAGGAATCCTTGCAGATCCCACACAAACGAATACAAATAAGAATGCAACAAAAAAATCTAAGTGGTGGAACAAAAACAAAAATGTCACTAGCGATGGTGTCATTGATGTTAAGACAATCAACTACTCACAACCCAAGGTGTCACTGCAAGGCACACCTATGGAAAACCAAAAACCCACAGGGCCCACTCAACAAGCATACACCCAAAACCAACCTGCCCCTGTACAAGAAGCTGCTGTGTCAAATAGTCAACAACAGAATCAATGCAAACCACAGTTTCAATTCAAGCAACGAGATTTCACACCATTAGGAGAGTTGATAGAATCAGCTTTACGCAAGTTGATACAATCAAACACTATCACTCTCCCAGAAATCAGGGACTTTGAACAAGATGAAAAAAAACCAAGGTGGTATAATGACAAAGATTTTTGTGAGTTTCATCGAGTGAAAGGGCACAAAACGGCTAACTGTTACCGATTAAAATACGCTATCCAGAATCTGATTGGCATAGGGGTTATCGATGTGACGAATACTCAAACCAAAGGCACAACTAATCACACCATTTTCAATGATACCTTTTATGATCACAACAAGGGAAAAGCCTCTGGGTCTGGTGGGCAAACAAAACAAGTTAACTATACATATGCCAACAATGATAATATCATTAATTGCCTCAATCCTTCATATAGCTGTGTGGCTACAATCACTATCAGAGACCAAGGTAACAATTGTGTTGTAACAATGCGTCATGCTAGAGTCATCTTACAAGGAGTACCATCCTTAGCTACTACATCAGCCAATCCTATAGAAAACTCAGATCCACAAACAAGCATAGTGGACCAATTAAAGCGCACACCTGCCCAGATCTCCATGTTTGACCTATTGCGCATATCTCCGCAACACAAACTGGCACTTGACCAAGCCCTTCAGAATGTAGCTATCCCAAGGGACATAACACCTGAGAGCTTCCAAATGATGGTCAACCATATAGCAGCTAACAAACATGCCACATTCAGAGACCGTGATGTGCCTCCGCATAAACCCCTGCATAATGATCCTCTACACTTACTTGTCCAGATCCACAAAAGCGTCGTCTGTAGGGTTCTTGTTGATGGTGGAGCTGGGCTTAACATATGTACTCTAAAGTTAATCAATCAAATGGGATATTTAGAATCAAGCATTGATGTCACAAGGAGGATAAATATAAGAGCTTATGATGAAGAGGAAAGGTCCTCTAAGGGTATTATCACTCTACCTGTTCGCATTGGTCCTGTGGTCAAAAACACACCCTTCTAAATCTTAGACCTTGAGCTGGGATACAACATGTTACTAGGGAGACCTTGGATACATGAAATGCAAGCTATACCTTCGACATACCATCAATGCATCAAGTTCCCTCACCAAGGAGAGGAGATCATCATAGAGGGAGATCCCAATCCCTTCCAATATTGTAATGTGGTCCAAATCAGCACTGATAACCAGGTACCATCAAACCACACTAATACATTTGGTACCAAATTGCAACGGCAGTGCCGTTGCATTTTTTCCGTCACAACCTTGTCATCATCATAATTGCGATGATTTATCGTCGCAATTGCGACGATGACAAGGTTGTGACGGAAAAAATGCAATGACACTGTCATTGCAATTTGGTACCAAATGTATTAGTGCCAAGATGCAAGCATCCCATCCTCTTCAAATTCAAATCCCAAGGATGTCACACGAGTAGCAGGAAAGATAGTCATTAAACAAGATGCAAGCATCTCATCCTCTTCAGATTCAAATCTTAAAGATATCACATAGAAAGCAGGCAAGATATCCATCACAGATAAGGGCTATTGTGAATATAGATATGAAGAGGCTTTTACCATCACACACATGCCTCAAAGCCCAAGAACTCATGGCATGCCACAACCTGTTATTATAACAGAAACTCCGCAACCTATTCTATTCAGATGTCCACCCACAACCTTTGTCCGGTGGGGACACATAGTGGAAGAAAATCCTTTTGAACAAGACATCAATACCTAGTTATACCAAGATGCCCCTGAGACAATCCAAACACCACTACCCTTGTCAAGCTATGGTAACAGTTACACAATGATACAAAGATTTGGGTACGATAGTACAACTGGGTTGGGGGAAAGACAACAAGGAATATATGAATTGCCTCTCCCACCAACCCAAAGAAACACAAGAGGTTTGGGATATGGACAACAACAAATACCAATGAAACGTAATCAATAAAATGTACCAATAATGAATAACAATGAAATGTAATCAATAAAATGTACAAGCAATAGAAAGGAAAACAAATAAATGCAAACCCCACGATACTTGAAGCTTCTATTGTCTCTCTCTACTCCTTCCGAAATGTTGTACTCCTTCCAAAATGTTGTTCTTGATACTCAGTATTGGCAGCACAGCGTCTATGACTTGAGAAGTGTTGAGAATTTACTAGTTGAAATGGGTGTGTGATCGCAAGATGGCTTGAATGCTAGAACCAAACTGATGGAGTAATGGCGCATGAGAGCTTGATATCCTGGATCCTTCAAATGGTTATGAAGGGTTTATTATATAGGATTTGGTGATGATATGAATGGTTGTGATCAATCCCAGAGATAGGGAGATGAACGATTGAGATCAAAATGAACTGGAGAGGTCCTCAGTATACTCCACCTCTTCATTTGGTAAAGAGGAGATAGAGTTTGGTTGACTCTAGAACTAATTATGAGTTGCCTTTTTGAACTGAAGAGGTGGGTGAAGTTACCCATGTGGACTGGAGAGATGGGTGGAGTAACCCATGTGATCTGATTGGATTTGTCTCTTTGAAGATAAATGAGTATTTAATTCATTTATTTAATAATTGTTTTCAACATGTCAGATAATTGAATTCTTTTTGATTAAGAATTTTTATTTGATGAAATTAAATTAATTCAATTGAAATTAATTTAATTGGAATAATTTAATTAGTAAGTTTAAATATTTGAATTTAAACTATAGGAAATTGAGTTTAGTTAATTAATTAATGATAATTAATCAATTAAAGCTAATTAATTAAATAAAATTAATTATTTAATTAATTTTGGCAATTTGATTAGATAATTTGGGAAATATATTAGAGGAAAATAGATTATTAATTAATGATTAAAAAACCATTAATTAATAGATGAAAATTAGTGTTTTTAATGTAAAGTCGCAAGGCTGTCCATTTTGGGGTGTCTATATTTGCCCCTCTTTGATGCGATGTGACTTGTCGCAGTGTGTCAAAGAATTTTTAGATTTGATTATGCCCTAGCTTACCCTAGTGATAGCAAGTGGACTATATGCCCCCTCAACAAATTAAGCATAGAAAATGCATTAGATGAGCATTAATTTGTTGAAAAATTGAATCACTATATGATTATGATGAATGCATTCCTATGTAGGTATGATGTTATTGATGATGGATGCATTGATTATATCATCTACTATGCACATGTTTTGGATTTTTCTTATGCAATAAACAAATGCAATCTACCATGCACAAAATTTTTGAGTAATGCATGTGTTAGTTAGAAAGAAGTTAATTTGGAAAGATCTTTTATGAGATTGATCTATATAGACATGGAATGATAGAAAGAAAATTTTTGCTTTTTTTTATAGATATGATCTGATAGAAAGGATGAATGTCCCAAGTCGCTGCCCCTGTTTCCAATATTTGTCATCATTGCATCTTTTTTTTTTGTATTTTCTGATATTCCAAAAGAGCGTCGAATGATCCAGATCACATACCACCTGGATACCACCACGACCTCTTGATAGCAGAAGGAGTATAGAGATTGAATAGAAAGAGACCCATAGTTCACCCAAATATTGACCATCTGGGTTCAACTATATTCCCTGTTTGAAAAGAAAGAGAGCCAAAAGCACCCATATATTGACCATCTGGATACTGCTTGTCCTCTGAATTAATCTAAAATGAAGAAACCAAGATAGAACTCCTATGCACCCAGAGTCCATCTAGATAACACTATGTGCTCTTGATTTCCAAAAGGGAAAGCCAAGAAAACAAGATAGAACTCCTGTGCCCCTAGAGTCCATCTAGATAGCATCATAAGCTCTTGTTTGCAACATAAAGGGAAAGACCATAGAAACCAAGATAGAACTCCAAAGCACTCAGAGTACATCTAAATCCCAGGGTTAAGCTCAGATCGTGGAACTGCGCAGCTATCAGATATGTGACACCGCCTACCGCATTTATCCTAAATCATCATGGCCCTGAAATCAAAGTGAACATTCAATAGACATCAATCAAAGAAAATAAGTCATGATCTATCATAGCTACTGTCCTCCCATGGTGGATCCTGGAGTAGCATAAGAACATGACCACGAAATATAGTCTGACATCTGAATGACTTGACTGACCTAGTCAACATTTTTGTATGGTTCCTCGATGCAGTTGGATTCTCTTGATTGGCTTGACTCTTTGGATAGGCTTGACTGGTTGGATTTCTTTGATCGTGTTGGCAGCTGATTAAGCTGTGTCAGATGGGCCCAATGCTTATTCACAAAGCTCATGATTGTGATAGTTTTGATTGATAGATTTGATTGCTTTGATCATGTTGGAAGCTGATCAAGCTGTGTCAGATGGACCCAATGCTAGTTCACAAAGCTCATGATTGTGACAATTAATAGTTTGGCTTGGTCGCCTGCTACTTATTGACTAAATTGAAAGATTTGATAAAGTTGTGTTAGGTGAGCCCAATGTTGTTTCGTAAAGCTCATGATTGTGACATTAATTGACTGGGCATGATTTCCCCTTACTCTCTTGATAACCGAGTTGGTTTTATTGCTTTGAATTTTGCAAATTTTTGAATGTTTTTGATGAAGATTGATTTTCTCTTGATTTTTAATCTTTTTAGGATTTTTGATGAGTTTTCTAATTTTTAGGATTTTTTAGAACATTTGGAACTGCCCCCTAGTCTGGTGGAGTAGTATGAACCATGGGTAAGTGCTTGGTGCTCAGAGTGGAGTGTGCTTCTGTATGTAGCTTGAGATAGTCATTCTTGCATTTTGAAGTGTGCTCAAGCTTTTGGAGCTCATTGATGGTGAAGCTGGATTTGAAAACTTGGCGCTTGTTTGCTAGGTTTTCACCAAGGTACCTACTCAATAGCGCTTGATTGCCAGGTTTTCACTGAGAGAGTGATTTTGTTCTCTCTTTACTTTTTTTCTTTTTTTCTTTTTTGATGTCGCCAAAGTGCCTGATTGCCAGGTTTTCATCAAGGTAACTTTTGTATTTTTTTTTTTTTTTGCTATTTTCTGGATATGTAGATGGGTGCCCTAACCATAGAGACCTTAAGGGTAGAACCTCTTCAGGTGCATGTTGTTGATGTAGCCGGGGAGCTTATCTCCTTTTGGTGTTGCTAGTATGAATGCCCCACTCTGAGTAGAGTTGACAATAACAAATGGTCCTAGCCAGTTAGGCTCAAACTTACCAGGTTTGACTTTCTCTGCTTGATTCTTCTAATCTTCCATGAGGACAAGGTCTCCTACCTCAAATTTCTATGGCCTCACCTTCTTGTGATTGTTCCTTCTAAGGTGGTTCTGATATCCTTGTAAGTGGTTGAAGGCATGCTGCCTTCTTTCATCTAGTAATTCTAGCTCACTGAGTCTTGCTACTCTATAGTCTTTGTCTGAAACCAGGTTCTTCAATGATATCCTCAGGGATGGGATTTCCACTTCGAGGGGTAATACTGCCTCTGTTCCATAGACTAGGGAGAAATGAGTTGCTCCTGTAGGTGTTCTCACACTAGTTTTGTATGCCCATAATGCGGGACTAAGCTGTAAATGCTAGTCTCGCCCTGATTCGTTTACTATTTTCTTCAGAATTTTCAAGATTGTTTTGTTGGTAGCTTCAGCTTGGCCATTCCCTTGAGGGTAGTAAAATGAGGAGAACCCTTGTTTGATGTAGAATTGTTCACATAGGTCTTCAACACCCTTGTTCTGGAAAGGTGTACCATGATCTGTCAGGATTTTTTGGGGGATCCTGTATCGACAGATAATGTGGTTAAGTATGAACATTGCTATTTTCTTTCTAGTGATGTAAGTGAGGGGAATTGCTTCCACCCACTTGGTGAAGTATTCCATTGCTGCTATGATGTACTTGTATCAGTTTGTTGAAGAAGGTGTGATTTTGCCCACTAGGTCAAATCCCCACATCGAAAATGGCAATGGTGATGTGATAGGATTTAGTTCCTGGGCTGGTGCATGGATGAGGTCTCCATGAACTTGACACTATCTACACCTTTGAACATGCTTGTGTACATCTACCTCTATTATGGGCCAATAGTATCGCATGTGGATTATCTTCTTATCTAAGTTGTTGTCAACTCCATGGGTTCCACAAACTCCTTCATGTACCTCGTACAAAGCTTTCTGGGATTCCATGGAAGTGAGACACTGTAGTAACGTTCCATCTAGACTTTGTCTGTATAGAGTAGTCGAGAGGATGGTATACCTAGAGGCTTGGTGGATGAGGGATTTTCTCTGGTTCCTAGACAAGTTTGGGGGTAAGACATTGTTTTGGAGATAGTTATAGACATTTTGGTACCATGGGGATTCTGGACCAACAAGGATACACATTGATTCTGTGATAGATGCCTGATGTGATGGCACCAAATGTTGCTCCACTAGAAACTAGAATTTTGTTTCATTACTTGGCATATCTATCAGTGATGCTATGTTAGCCATCACATCTGCATCTTTGTTCTGTGCTATTGGGACTTGCTGGAAGAGAATGTAATGGAACTTGGCGCGCAATCTTTCCATCTGTTCTTTGTATGGTATGATCTTTTCATCTTTGGTCATATAGTCATTGTTGACTTGACTAATGACTAACTGTGAATCGCCAAAGACTCTAAGGTTCTTGATTCTCCACTAAATGGCTATCTTTAGACCGATGACCAATGCTTCATATTCTGCTATGTTGTTGGTGCATTGGAAGTTAAGTTTGAAAGACTTTGGAATTGTATCATGATCTGGAGTGATAAGAACTATTCCTGCCCCCGCACCATGGTTCGTACATGATCCATCAAAATAAAGTTTCCATATCTCGATCGCTGGTTGTAGTGTCATGATAGATTCGTCAGGAAAGTCAGAGATAATAGGCTGGTGGTCTTGAATTGGTGCCTCTGCTAGTTGATCTTCTATCACTTGTCCTTTGATAGCCTTTCTATCTACGTACTCAATGTCAAACTTGCTAAAGATCATTACCCACTTTGCCAGTCTTCCCGTGAGCGCTGCTTTTCTTAATAGGTACTTGAGAGGATCAATAGGTGCGACCAATTTTGTTTGGTGACTCACCATGTAGTGTCTGAGCTTCTGGGAAGCGGAAACAACTGCCAACCATGACTTCTCAATTGGTGTATAGTTTAGCTCGTATCCAACCAAAGTCCTGCTTAGATAGTAGATGGCCCTCTCTTTTCCTACATCATCGTTTTGTGCCAAGAGGACACCTAATGTTGATTCCATCGCTAAGATATATAGAAGCAATGGTCTACCTTGTACTGGTGGTACCAATATAGGAGACTTAAGAAGGTAGTCTTTGAATATCTGAAATGCCTGTTCGCATTGCTCTGTCCATATGAGCTTGATGTCTTTATGCAATAGATGTAGGAATGGGTGGCACTTGTCTACCAGTTGAGCTATGAAGCATCTGATCGATTGGATCCTTCCTTGTAACCCTCTTAGTTGTCTTAGGTTTGATGGTGGAGGCATGTCCAATATTTCTTTGACCTTTGTGTATCCACTTTGATTCCTCTGTGTGATACTATGAACCCTAGTAATTTTCCTGCTGTGACACCGAATGCACACTTTTTTAGATTTAGTCAGACTTTGAATTCCTGCATTTTATCAAAGATGGGTCCCAAAACCTATAGATGATCCTTTCTAAGTATTGATTTGGCTAATATGTCATCCACATAGTCTTCCATTGTCTTGTGGATGAGATCATGAAATATAGTTGTAATAGCCCTTTGATATGTCGCTCTGGCATTCTTTAGACCGAATGGCATGACATTCCAACAATATGTTCCCCATTGACATGTGAAAGCTGTTATGTGTTGGTCCTCTGGTGCAATCCTTATTTGATTGTAACTTAAAAAGCCATCCATGAGTGATAGCATTTGATGTCCGGCAATTAGGTCTACTATCATATCAATGTTTGGTAAAGGAAAGTCATCCTTGGGACATGCTATGTTGAGATTCCAGAAGTCTGTGCAAATCTGTATCTGACCACTGTGCTTCGTAACTAGCACCAGATTAGATATCCAATCCACATATGGTATAGGTCTGATGAATTTAGCATCCAGGAGCTTTTCCAGTTCTGCCTTGACTAGCAATGCAACGTGAGGATGCATCTTTCTTAGCTTCTATTTGATAGGTTTGGCATTTGGTAGCAATGGGAGGTGATGTAGCACTAGTTCTATATCTAATCCTGGCATATCAGAGTAGGACCATGTGAAATTGATCATTCTTTCCATGAAGAAATTGATGAATTGTTCTCTCTCCTCATGGGTGAGTGATTTCGCCAAGTATATGTTCCTTGGGTTCTTTTCATCTCCCAAGTTGACTTCCTCTGTCTCCTTGGCTAGTAGTGATAATTTCTCCTCTGTCAGGGGGAGGAGTTCCTTCTTTCCATCTTCTAGCACCTCTGTGAGGTTTTCGCTAGAAGATACGTCTTCTTTTAGCTTTTTATTCTTTTGTGGACTGGAAAGAGGAGCTTCCTCCCCAAAATATGTTGCTCTGTCTAGGTTAATGGAGAATTATGCCTTGTGATCTCTTGATAGAATTCCTTCCCTTAGTCCCATGAAATGAGCTATCACCTCGTCATTCTCGAAGACATCTAGATCAGGTGGTCCTTGTTGATCCCACTCTCTAAGCTCAGGGTGTACAAGATAGACACTTTCACTACTGTTTGGCTCTGGTTGACTGAATGGAACTGTTGATATGGTGCCTACAAAATTGGACTGTGTTGTGGATGCCCCACTTGAGGTTTGATAAATGACATGTTTGTCTATACAAGGTTGTTCAGTGATGGTCAGTTGGTCAAACAGGTATGCTATATTTATGATAATGTCATCCCAAGGGGAAAAATATGGGATTGACGGTTCAGAGTCGTGGAGGGATCTCCACTCATAATCATGGGAGTCAGTCTCAATGGAATGTTCATCCGATGTCTCACTTCCTTGGTTATCATTGATTGCTAAGTGTAGGTTTATTTGGGATTGTGTGGTTCCCTCTTCGGCGGGCAACAACTGTGCTAATATGTTGCTTATTAGGACATGCTCTGTGTTGTGCCCCCGGTGCATCTCTGCTATTTTCTCGTGATTGACTTGAATGTCTTGGATCACAGGACTGGTGCTTTGTTGTCCATATCTCAAACCTCTTGTGTTTCTCTGAGTTGGTGGGAGAGGCAATTCATATATTCCTTTTTGTCTTGCCCCCAGCCCAGTTGTACCATCGCACCCAAATCTTTGTATCATTGTGTAACTGTTACCATAGCTTGACAAGGGTAGTGGTGTTTGGATTGTCTCAGGGGCATCTTGGTATAACCAGGTATTGATGTCTTGTTCAAAAGGATTTTCTTCTGCTATGTCTCCCCACCGGACAAAGGTTGTGGGTGGACATCCGAATAGAATAGGTTGTGGAGTTTCTGTTATAATAACAGGTTGTGGCATGCCATGAGTTCTTGGGCTTTGAGGCATGTGCATGATGGTAAAAGCCTCTTCATATCTGTATTCACCACAGCCCTTATCTGTGATGGATATCTTGTCTGCTTTTTGTGTGATATCTTTAAGATTTCAATTTCAAGAGGATGAGATGCTTGCATCTTGTTTAATGACTATCTTTCTTGTTGCTCGTGTGACATCCTTAGGATTCGAATCTGAAGAGGATGGGATGCTTGCATCTTGGTTTGATGGTACCTGGTTATCAATGTTGATTTGGACCGCATTACAATATTGGAAAGGATTGGGATCTCCCTCTATGATGATCTCCTCTCCTTGGTGAGGGAACTTGATGCATTGATGGTATGTCGAAGGTACAGCTTGCATTTCATGTATCCAAGGTCTCCCTA
>MU227783.1:141897-156679 GCA_018584345.1 Thuja plicata | reverse complement strand
TGCTTCAATGGTTAAATTGAAACACAATGACCTATTTCTAATGCAACTTGAATTGCAGATTTTCAGATCTATTTAAGTACATTACCTCTCTGATCAATGTATCAATTCAATTCTTTGTGCTCCACACGTTCTGCTCTATGATGATGTGCTTCACTGTTCGTCGGTGTCCGCAGATTTCTTTAGCTCTCCTTCAGCTTGATTGATTAGGACTGTATGAAGTTATCCTTCATCAATTTCTCTTCAGCATCCTCTTTCTATTCACTCCCCTTCCCGTGTATGTGAATGCTTGTGATTACGGAAATGAATTATGCTTGTCTCTTATATAGACATGATATTCCTTAATTCTTGATTCTTGGCGTGAAAAACAATCCACCCAATTTGATTTACAGCTTTAACTCCTGATTTATCTTGTAATTATCTTCTTGCCAACTGTAAAAATCTTATTTAAATCAATTACTTAACTCTGGTCGAATAAAAAAAATAAAACAACCAGTTAAGTCTATCCTTAAGCTCTGCCAGCTAGATATTTTGTCATTTTCTAAACTCACTGTTCTGTCGGTCAACTCTGCAGTTAGTCATCGGTGATAACTGCCAGTTCCATCGGTGTGACTCCAGTTAGCTTCGGGATCTCCGTCTGTCGGGCATCATTGAATTTTTCTTGTCGGGTAACTCTGTTTTCAGCTTGTCAGGTATCACTATGATTTTGCTTCGTCGGGCAACATTGTCTTCTGCTCGTCGGGTATCACTATGACTTTTGTTCTTTGTCTTTACCGATAGTGTGCACTCCGTCGGTGTTGTCTGTCACTTAGTGAATACTTGACTTTTATGCATCGCTGAAAGCATAACCTTTGTTCCATTGATTATCTGAAGTCTTTGGCATTATATATATGACCGTGCAGATGATATCAAGTTGACATCAATGGCAATACAAACCATCAACTGATTTAATGCCTTGCATTATCTTCATCTTAACATTATCAAACATTCAATCAGTTACATGTCATCAGGTTTTGCACTTATAGTTTGAGACTAAGACATATGGTTGGTTCTTATTATGATATTGTGATTAAGGGTTTAGTTTTTTTATTTTAGTTACTTTGATTTTATTATGAGTAAACTTTGGTAAACATAGATATCTGGAGACAAATGTACACATTTCATAAAAGATTACTTGATGAACATGACAATTAGTTTTTGATATTAGGCACATGTGCAAAGATAGTTTTTGATATTAGGTACATGTGCAAAGATAGTTTTTGATAACTTTCAAATCAGTTTCAAATGGCAATTCTATTTCACTTTATCAATGAGGAATGTTATAAAAACATGATAGTGGAAACATCATCTATGTATAGAGAAAGAAATTGGATTTTCATGAAACATTCATAATTTATATAGTTTATTGTGCACAGCGGTTTTAAAAAGCGTAAGTATTTGTTAAAGAATGTTGTAGTCTTGATTTGTAATGATGCATTATTTAGTATAGAGTAACACATGTACTCAATAATGTATTGTATGAGGTTATGATTACCATTCTTTATTCAGATATTCTAACTCTGTATAGAAATCAAACATTGTAATGAGATAAAGCCAGTGAGGCATTGAGAAAAGACTATCAGTGAGATAGCATTGTCAGCAAGACATATGTACAACCAGTGAGGCATTGTAAAGGAATATTTCACATACGCCAGTGAGACAATTCAAATGGTTTTATTCCCCAAAGAGTTTCCACTCAAGACAAAACTTTGTGTCATATTCTTTGTGTGTGTCTTATCTATCTTGTTATCTTTTCTTTTTCATTGCATATTGATCTAATAGGAGTATTGTACTCCAACAATGATATTATATTTATATTCATATCTGAGTATAATTTATTTATTATTCTTATAAATATATATAATAGTATATATTATAGGGCTAAGTAGGACAAGACTCAAGTCGACACTATTAGAAAGTACACTTATATATTGTAAGGTTATATAAGTCTGTTGAACCATAACCTTCCAAAGATTATAGTGGTGAGTTATAATTTAACTATATCTTTGTTATAAAATGAGCTCCATTTAATTAGGGTTTATATGGAATAAGATTATATATTCCATGTCATTCGCAGTATAATTAAATGTTGCAATTTAATTGTCTTGAGAGTCATTCTACAATGACAACATGACACTAAGAGTTATGTCCTAATACACAATATCAAAAATCATACACAACCACTAAGATTTCCTCCTATTTAAGAATCATTAATAAATCACCAAAAATTTCTCATTATTAAATAGTATTAGTATTAACTAAATTATAGTTTAATTAATTTCTTACTAGTATAAATAGTAAAATATGAATCATGCATATATATAAGTCTCTCACACAAGACAACTAAATAATAATACACGGTTAATTATTAATATAACAAAAATTTATGGGCATGATATAACTATTATACTATTAATTGTACACACGTGTTTGATGTTTTTTTGTATTTATTTTTAATTGTTATTTTTATAATGTTTTTCCAATTTGCTTTTACATTAGTTCATTAATGTTTCCTTTAATAATAATGTCATAAGATCTACATTTATTTATTTAAATTTATAATATTTTATTGAAAAATGTTTGTCCCTTATTTAATTTTGTTTATATATATATATATACTATTTATTATTATTATTATTTTAATTGATTATCTTTTTTATATTCTTTCTTTTAATCTTAGTGTTATTTTTTGTTTTGTTTTTTGTTAAAGTTTGGGGCTCTTTCCTTCTTTCTTCCATATTTTATGTCTATTAGTTCATGTAATTTTTTTTTGTCTATTTGTTTCTTTGTTTCTTTAATTTTTAACTAGTGCCTCCAATCCACCCCTGCCTCTATTTAAGCTCAAGTTTGGAGCTATTTTTTCATTTCTACTCTCTTGCAATTGCTTGATCAGCAATATCTCTAGCATCATTATTAAATGCCCTCTCCAATGGTCCTTTTGCTCTCTTTGGAATACGAGCCTCATCTTCATTTCTCATCATATATGGATGGTTTTCTGTTATAGTATTAGCAGTAGCACTATGAGATGATGAAGCATGCGAATTCCGTGAGCCCCTTCTTTTAAGCAATGGATGCCCCAACCTACTTTCAACCCTTGCATCTGCTTCATCTTGTTCCTTAATGTATGCTACTACTTTGGAAGCTGGTACAAGTGCACCATCTTTTCCTGGACAAAATTTGATTCCCTTTACAGGAATTTGACACAAATGCCCTTTCACTCGTCTATAGGAACTTGTATAGCATACCTCACACCCAGGACATATGCAATTTATATAAAACAAATTGTCAAATAAGTTCAATTAAATTTGAATAATTATACAGTATACTTAATAAATTACTGATATTAAATGTGATCTAATATTATTATTTTTCTCTCAAATAGACACAAAAATTAGTTCTAGGTTTACTATTTAAATTTATATTATAAACTAGTTTTATTTATCAATTTAAAATTTTAAAATTATAAATAAGATATTTTAAAATTTGAAAAAAAAAATATTTAATAAAATAATAGTCTAATTATAATACTAATAGTAAAATACTAAATAAAAAATGTAACACTACACTTTAGTGACTTTACAATGTTACATTGAAAAAAAAGAAATTTTATAAACTTTAGTTTTTATTTTTTAAGTTTATGTTAGTTTTAATTTTTTAAGTTTAAAACTTTAAAATAAAATAAAAATAATACTACGTTAACTACAATTTACTACAGTTTACATAGAACAATAAATAACATCTGTAAACTTTAGTTCTAATTTATATAGTCTTAATTTTTGATTTTCAATTTAAAGTTTTAAACCTTATAACTTTGACAAAGGAAAAAAATGTGAAGGCTTGGCCCCTACCCGTCCACGGATGTTTGCAGAATGAGTCCAGTAGCCGTTGCCGTCTGCAAACAGAAAGAGTGAATGAAACAGTGAATGTCGTCGCCGTCTGCAAGCAGAAAGAGTCGTCTATGAATGTCCTTGCCTAGGTAGCCGTCTGCAAACAATCGCATGTCTGAAAACAATCGTCGTCTGTTGAATGCGTGAAGCAAAAAGAGCCGCGTGAAGTAAAAAATAGCCGCCCGGTGTTAAAAATGACAAAGTTTTAGGGTTTTTCCGCGATTTCAATTTTCTTGAACCGTGTCAGACTCAAAAAAACCGTGCCCTGTGGGCACCCACAGGTGATTTGACTCTGATTCAGTTTCGAATACGATTCGTACCCGGAGTCGATGGCCACATAGGAGCGATTCGGCTACTTAGCTGAGTTCTAATATAATGGATATGTAAATAGAGGTGCTAGCAGAAGTGGCTGGAAGGGAGAAAGAAGCTGGAGTTTGTTCAGAGGTTAAAAGAAGATCTTTTCATGAAAGTGAATTTTTCCTTTTCACCTCGGAATATTTGAATTGTAGAAGATAAATCTTCAACTAACTTGTCCTATTTTAATGTGTTGTATAGTTTTATAAGATATACTAGATGAGCATTTTCAAGTAATGTAAAGCTAACAGAGGATGTGGGGTTTGGCTTACACAGCCAAAGCACTAAGAATTGCAATGTCATTTTGATAGATAATATTTTAATTAAGAAAAAAAAACCCAGACTAAGTGCAGAGAGGCGTGAAGTTCGGTATCACGTCTATTTTACTAATACATTTGCTGAGGTTTAAAAAACCTTCCTGTTTCTTAAACCCCTACAATTACCTGCCATAAAGAAACAGAACATGGGAAAAAATATTGTACATGGGAAATAGGAGCAAACTCTGTTATAAACTTATAACTAGTTTAATGGAGGAAAAACATCAAAAAGACAATGGATGCCACGACAAACAAACTTGAGACATCCTATTACAGAGTCAATATCACCATCTAGGTAATAGCGCTGCATTTGAAGACCTGATTTACATGCTTCACAACCTTCATAGCATGCAGCATTTTCCCTCTCCAAGAGCCTGATTAAACTGTAGAACACTTCGTACATATGTTCAAGTATCCTTGAAATTCAATTCCTAGATGTCCCAAAATATTCAAGATGCACACCTGCATAGCAGTTCCCAAATATGCCAACAAAATGAAGAACATTGAGGTCAAAGGAGACATTCACATCAGCGTTCCATGGGAATGAAAATTTGGTCTAGTAGATTATAGTAGATTATAATTGAGCATGATGAAAATGATTCCTATTGCTTGACCCTCCTAAGATACAACATCTTGATCTGGGCTTACAAGTTTTGTGCTAATCACCATGACTTGCACACTGACAAATTAAAAATCAAAGCAATCAATGAAAGTGACATGACAAATCCGTACTTACAATGCTGAACCTTAACAAAACCCTGATTGGGTATTATAGAAATCAGCTAAACCCATGCACCTATTATTAGATGATGGGTGTACATAATCATTCTCTTCATCCTCTCTTCATCCCCTGCAACTTCATCCCTGCTTTACAAACACTCAAAAACACAACTAACATAAGATCACCCTTTATTCACCATACTGTCAAGGCCAAGAAGATCACGGTTCATTCTCTTGTTTCTTGTAACAACAACTCACATTTTCAACTCTACAATAAGCCTTGACAGGAAAGAACTGATGAAACAGGAACAGGCAGAGCCAGCCCAGTACCAATTTTCTTAAGCAGGTCATGATGAATTGACCTATTATAGAGTACATGTCAAAAAAATCAATTACTATATGCATTGGCCATGTACACCTATTCTCTGCATGTCTACAGAGGGCAGGCATTGATGGGAGCCTTCGTCTTCACTTTGTTCAAAGAGAGCATCTGTTCAACAATGCAGGAAGAACACCATTATTTTGGCCATAGTAAAGCCATGTCAGACAAGGTGTCTTCAGAAACCGCAAGCTAACACCTCTGATAAAAAATGCACTGCCAGCATTTGGCAGGAACTACGCTGCACCACAGCTCTTGTTCTATGAAAGAAAATGTAAATTCAAATATTATAAATTATCTACATCTTACAAGTCTCATAAATAAAGACTGCAATGAAAATACAATTCATGAATGATATAACCTATCAACAATTGTAGAGAGCACTTGAACACTTTTGTGCAATTCATCTTTCTTCAGCTTCACCCAAATCCCCTTCTTCAGTATCCCGTGCCTCCTTAAAATGTTAAAAATTTGATGGATATTGAAACAGAGAACCCAATAATCCCATTCTACCATTGTAATTATCCATTCTCCCTCACGCACCTTTAAATGCTCAAAGTCGGAGAAAAGGAAAGAGCTTCGGAGTGATTGATTTATATCCAATACTGAAGTACTGCTATCAGCAGTAATCACTAAGCATACAAAAAATGCACTCAATTGTGACCAGTTGGAATAAATTTGGTGCATACCAATTTCACCGACTCCATCAACGTCAATATTAACTTCATGAAACAGATTTTCATTTAAACTTGACTCCGCTCCATCCACTGGTCTTCCAATCACAACCATTCCCTTTAATGGCCTCTGGAATAAAAGACAAAATACTCAGTTCATCCACGGTAAATTCTTTTCATTTACAGATTGTTCAAATTATAACTTAACCAAAATATGGACTATCTTGCAAGAACAAATCACAAAACAAAGCTGAATATCAATAATAAATCAAATGAAAGCTGCACTAAAACTGACATTTATGATTCTGTCAAAAGGAGATCAAATTCATTACCTTCAGCTTGTGTATGGAATTCCGTATGAGTGCATTGCTGCAGTAAACAAGTCTCATGTTTGATGCTTGCGACTGTTCAATACCTGCTATGTTCTGCAGCTTCTTACAAGAGTTGATTACAATTCTCTGCAAGCAGCTCAAACTGGAAATACTTGGCAACTCCTCAAGTTCAGGACACTCTATAATAGTCAAATCACGAATATCACCAGTTCCTGTTACTGTTCGCAGATCTCTGCAGCTTTTCACAGACAGACAGGTAAGTGCTGTTGTCAGGCTAATGTTCTGTATCTTCTCACACTGAAAAATCTCAATTTTCTCCATACCGCTCACTCTGGAAAGACTTGGCAACTCCTCAAGCTCAGGACAATCACTAATATGCAGCCATCTAATCTCAGAATCGCCTGATATACTTTTCAATTTTGGACAACGATGCAATTGGAGATATTTTAACTTCCTACATCCATCAATTACAAGCCTCTCAAGGCAACTTAGACATTCAAAAGCTGGCAACTCCTTAAGGTCCGGACAGCCCCGAACGCTTAATTTTACAAGCTGTTCACAACCAAACTGAAATGTTTTCAAATTTTCACAGTCATCCAACTCAAAATATTTCACCATCACATCTCCCTCCAATGTTATGCTCTCCAGACACTTCATACCACTGAAGCACAAGTACTTCAAATGAGTACAATTTTCAATAGTGATTTTTTCCACACAGCTCAGATATCCAAGCCTTAGCTTTTCAAGCCCTTGACATTCACCAATTTTCACTTTTGCCAGCATCCTAAAACCAGATACTCCTGATACACTATTAGAATGATCAACTGCTGCAGGATTCCTAAGATCTGGAATTCCTGGCACACTTGTCGAATGTTTACAATCCACAATTGTCATTCTTTCCACAGTTAGCTGCTTAAGCTGTGGGCATTGACTAATATTCACTAGCACAAGATTTGGAAGATCAGATGTTGTTGCCAATCTTTTGAGTTTTGGACAATTTCTAATATCAAGAAAATTTAATGTCTTTACGCCTATTAAATCCACTTCCATAAGATGTTCCATGTGATGAAGTTTGATAGACTCGAGTCTTGGATAGTGAATCCCATTAATTGAGATCTTTGATACAGTGTTTTCATTGCTAATCTCTCGCTTTTCAAGGCCACAGAAAGGGGTTGCCTCATTATTCAATAAACAGGATCCTGCCACCATTTGCAAATCTCTACAACTTTCTACTGACAGACTGACAAGTGTTGATGGCAGCTGAATGCTCTGTATCTTCTCACACTCATAAATCTCAAATTTCTCCATGTTGTTCACTCTGGAAAGACATGACAACTCCTCAAGCTCAGGACAATCGCCAATAGTCAACTCTGTAAGCTCCAGAATATCACCAGATGCTACTGTTCGCAGATCTCTGCAGCTTTCTACAGACAGAGAGGTGAGTGATGTTGGCAGGCTAATATTCTGCATCTTCTCACACTGATAAATCTCAATTTTCTCCATGCTGCTCACTCTGGAAAGACTTGGCAACTCCTCAAGCTCAGGACAATCACTAATCTGCAACCATCTAATTTCAGAATTACCTGATATACTTTTCAAAATTGGACAACGATGCAATTGAAGATATTTTAACTTCTTGCATCCATCAATTACAAGCCTCTCGAGGCAACTTAGACCTTCAAAGTCTGGCAACTCCTTAAGCTCCGGACAGCGCCGAATGCTTAATTCCACAAGCTGTTCACAACCAAATTGAATTGTTCTCAAATTTTGACAGTCGTCCAACTCAAAATATTTCACCATTACATTTCTCTGAAATGTTATGCTCTCCAGACACGTCATACCACTGAAGCACAAGTATGTCAAATGATCACAAATTTCGATAGTGATTTTTTCCACGCAGCTCAGATATCCAAGCCTTAGCTCTTCAAGCCCTTGGCATTCACTAATTTTCAATTGTGCAAGCATCTTAGAACCAGATACCCCTGATACACTACTAAAATGATCATCAGCTACAAAATCCGTACAATTTTTAACCTTCAATCCTGCAAGATTCCTTAGATCTGGATTTCCTGATACACTTGTCGAATAACTAAGATTGGGAAGATCAGATGTTGCTGCCAATGTTTTGAGTTTTGGACAATTTCTAATATCAAGAAAATTTAATGTATTTACCCTTGTTAGATCCACTTCCCTAAGATTTTCCATGTTATAAAGTTTTATGGACTCAAGGCTTGGAGTGTGAATCCCACTGATTGAGATCTTGGATATAAATTTTTCACCGTTAATCTCTAGCTTTTCAAGGCCACTCACTGGGGCCTTCTCACTATTCCAATCCAATTCCCCGTTAATTTTGAAGTTCTCGATAACCAAAGATTTACAAACAACCCTCTCTCCTCTTTTAGTGCAAGCCTGCTCCCCTTTTAACGTGGAAAACCTCAGACATAAACTAGAAAAATTCATACTGAGACATTCTAATAAAGGCAATCCTTGGATTGGGAATCCTCCGGCATCTAAGAACACATCCTCTAGATTATCTGATAATCCAAGAAGATCGGGAAACTCTTTCAAAGAGGTTTGAGAAACTTGTAGCTCTCTCAACTGGAACGGTGCCTGAAATTCAAGATATTTTTTTGTAAAGCTCCCAATGATAAAGGAAAAACAGACAGTCTAGGGTTAACTATAGCATAATGCATTCCACGATAGCTTTAAAGGAGATTTCAATTTTGTGAGAGGAGATCAAAATACCTGTACTTCTTTCTCCCACAAGGTTTTGAGTTGCCCGAAGTGGATTTTCAAACACTGCAAATTTTGAAGAGGTATCCATGAAGGAATGCTTGGTTGTTCTTTTGAATTCCCCTCAAGCTGGAGCCATAGTAGAGAAGCTTGCATCTCAAGACAACTCTCTGACTGGCCTAAAAAGAATGTAACTTTTGAACCCATGGACTCGTCAAAAATGGAACTGAAGCATCTGATATTGGTTTTGGTAAGGATAGTTTTGAAACCCATTAATTTCTGCATACACAGGAGCAGCTTAGTTTGCTATCGATTTTGTGACAAGTTAAGATTTTCGAATATTACACTACTAAGAAGAAATCTGAGAGAGTGACAATCATACCAAAGCTTTGAGATCTTGAGGACGCCAAGGGCGATGAGGAGGGCTGAGCGCAGCAGCCATTTCTCTTCCCAAGTCCCTCAGGTGGTCATGCATTCTCAATAAAAATTTCCATTCTCCATACAAACCGAAATCTTCGATTTCTTCTACAAGACACTTATCTTTGAGTGTTTGTAGTGCATGTTGTCCGTCCCATCCTGATGCCTCCCATACTCTTTCGGCTATACTCTTCTGTTTTCCCACAAAGAAACAAGCAATATCCAGGAAAACCTGTTTTTCGTCACCATCCAATGCATCAAAGCTTATTAACAGTCTTTGCTTTACATCTACAGGCAGCGTCTTCTTAACTTTATTCAATTCTGAACTCCAATAACTCTGAGGTCTACCGTGAACATGGCTGCCAAGAACCTGAAGCGACAAAGGTAAGCCTCCACACACGTCTACAAAGTCTTCAACCAGTACCTCATACCCGTTACATGAATGGGCTTGACGGAAGGCGTGCCAACAGAAGAGTTCTCTTGCATAATATCTATTCAGTCCTTTTATATTATAACCAACAGTGATCCCTGCATTTATAAGCACACCAGTGTCACGGGTCGTGATAATAACCAGACAATTGTCAGATTTTTTTAAGATATCCATAATAGCTAGAGCGTTTAACTGCTCCACGTGATCGATGTCATCTACAACAATTAAGATGCTTAAAATGGGGCTCCTCCGTAGACAATCTTTGAGATAGGCTGTTCCTTCCTCTGTACTTGTAAAACTGATCTCTTTACCAAGGAGATCTTTGATAAGCTTAGCTTGCAAGGAAGGTAACTGACTTGTAACAGATTTTTCTCGCACGTCAAATAAAAAACTTCTTCTTCTGTAATTCAAACCCTTTCGATTATACAATTCTTTAGCCAGAGTTGTCTTCCCCACTCCCCCCATCCCAAAAATGCCCACTACCTGAGCCTTATGCTTCCCTTCTTCCATCCCGCACTGACTTTCAAAATCTTGTACAAGTTCATCAAGGCATCGCTCTTCAAAATCTTCCACAAGATTACTAAGCCCCACTGGATATTCAGCGACATGTAAACATGTTTTTCTTTGTACTTCTTTTTGTACAGCTGCTACTATTTCTTTGCAATCCCAATCACTGAAACGTTGTAAAATACACAAGAATTTCATGATAAAAATGATAAACCAGATTTGAAGGAATTATATAATGTGCAAATACCACAATTACAGAAATTTTACCTGTGAAATTCTTCCCCGGCTATCAGTGAAAGAGATTGGAGGGCCTCCTCCCACGCGTTAAGCTTCTCGAGGTATCTGCCCTTCTCTTTATATTTCCTGAATGCTTCAGCGTATACTCCCGTTTCTATGTGGCGGAGATCAGAAGGTTTCACTTGATAAAACACAGGGATAATTTTGGCTGTACTTTCTAACATGAGAACTAGCTCATTCAAACACCAAGGCGACTCTGCATATCTTTTGGAAAAGATGGCTATGTGTACCTTAGCAGAGTGGATGGCAGTCTCAATAATTGAAAGAAATGAATTTCCTAGCTCCTTTTCTTCGGAATCAAGAAACGCCTCTATTCCCAACTGCTGAAGACTGTTGTAAAGCTGAATAGCCAAAGTTCCTTTGACATCAGGGCCTCTATGGTTGATGAATACATCAAACAATTTTGAAGATTCACAAACCAACCTTCTTTCGCCCGTAGCTTCTCTTACAGAAAAAGCACTAAATTCCTGATTTCGCTGGTGAGAAGATGAAGAAGATGCCATTAATTCCAATTCAATCGCCAACAACAACCCATTCAAAAATAGTAAGAAAGAGCAGAACTAAGAGGATTTGACTCCAGTAAAGAGAAGGAAAATGCTTTCGGTGCTTTGCTCGAATATTCGAATTCGAGGGAAAAAGAAGGAAAATGTGTCGGAAGAAGAAAAAAAGGAGATGGGATTCGATTTGGTTTACAAAGCAGCCACGGAAAAAGTCAGCGCCGGGAAGGAAGGCGGCGAGGACGGACCGAGCAGAGCAGCGCAGGGCGATTTCCACGTTTAGGCGTCTGTCAGGACCACAACAGACAAAGGTAAGATAAGACTAGCAATGGCACCTTTGTGTGCAATGGGAACACGGCAGAGTTTTGAAAAGGTCGTTTAAGTATCTTTGTTTGTCACTTTTTCTCATCCTCTCTAGATCTCTTTATATCATTTATATCTTTAATCTCTTCCTCTCTATCTCTCCCTTTGTATGTTTCCTTCTCTATCACTTTTCATCCCTATACATCTCCCCCTCTCTTTCACTCTCCTCTCCATATCTTTCTTCTTCTCAATCTCCATCTCCACACCTCTCTCTATCTCCTTATGTAATACACTATACAAAATACAAATTATCATAATATAAGTAACACATTATTAACTTTAAAATTAATTTTACTTTTTATTATTTCATAAAATTAAAAATTTCTTTATTAGTAAAACAATCCAAATGCCTTATCTTCCTTTTCACATTTTGCATACGGTAATGGTGGCATTTGCATTACATATGTCAAAATACTACTCATGACAAGATACATTTCAAATTGACATATTCATTAGAGAATGATACTGGGCAGGGGTAACTTGGTGTAGTTAGAACATATAAACAATAGAGACTCTTTAGAATCCTATTTTTCAAGACAATTCTAACATTTGTAGAGACATTGCTAGTGCCATTTGTGAGCTTCTTCTATTTATTAGAAGGATGAATATTGCAATGAACTATTAAGCTTTAACAATATAGAGCCATCAAAAAATGATAAGTTAAAGAAAATTAAGAGACCGTATAAATACGCAAATAAGATGTGATACAATGCCATGTTTAAATGTGTGCCAATGAGTCGACAATCTTGAGATGAACAAAAAAGGGTTTCTTGTAAGAATGAGGTACTGCAGGGCACAAACAAGAGAGTGTCATTTGTACATTGTAGTACATATATACCTATCAGCCAACATAGAAAATATTGAATGATAGAAATGCAATAAATAAAAGTTACATGTCGCACAAATGGACTACCAAATTGGTCAACCAATACCAAGTAGTGAATATTGTTCATTTAAAAAAATCTCTCCATCCCTCACACACTCCTATCCCCCTACCTATATCTGTATTGATACCCCTATATTTCTCTTTATCTTCCCATATATCTCTTTCTCTATATTTCTTCCTCTTTTTATATACCCCCTCTCTCTTTGTCCTTATTGGAAACAAAAGTCTATTGGTAATGGAGATTAATTGTCTTCCTAATTCATTGGTTTTTTAGACGTGTTTGAATCTGTATAGGTCAATGCATAATTGTTTTGAATAGATCAATTCTCCATTGACACTTTCTTTGCACAAGCAATGTAATTTGTAAATGTCTTAATAATTGACCTTTTGTATCGCACAAATATATGCAAAATATGAACCAAATTTATTTCTAATCAACCTTGGACACTTGTTTGGCATACCCATTGCACACCAAGGTGCGATTTCTAAGAGGATCGAATAGATATATAAATATATCAACAAAACTAAGGAACTAAGGAACTTTACCTCAAAGATTGATAAGAATTATAAAGTTTGTCCAACATAAGTATCTTATACATATTTGCACACATGTACATAGCTACATTCAGGTAAGCCCTATGTCAATGTTTGCATAGGCCACTCTCCAAATTGCATTGAAAAACTATGTATAGAAATAAGGCCTAAGAATCTATCTTTGTGTCTATGATATCATTATGTATTACACAATCAAGTATACAACTAATTGTAGGGAACCATACATATTATAATATTACTATAAATCTCCTTATCAATCTCTGAAATGTATTTCAGCCTCCTACGCAACATTTCATACAGAAACTATTATTATTAAAATATTTAATTAAGTTTATTGGTCCCACAACCAACATGAACATATTTATAATATTATATATCTTGATTAGAAACCACTAAATAATCTATTCTAGTACTGACAAATTATGATTGCAGTGCGTGGATATTTTGCCTTGGGCATGAGTCATCCTCCAGTTGGGCTAATCTGTTGATGACCCTGATCACTATAACAATCCCTAATTCTTTGTCGCCGCTACTATTGTTCCTTTCGAATAAGTTTTTAATGGTCGTATGAGGTCCAGCTTGCCACATTTTGAATCAACATTTTGTTAAACAATTGGTGCGCAAACTCCACCCGCAAGCATTTAGTGTACATCACAAGAAGGGCATTGACGACATTGGAATTTAACTCGAAACCCTGCGCAATGACAAAAGTGTGGATCGTCATGCCCTGTTCCAGGGCTCCAAGCACCCTGCATGCCTTGAACATGATGGGAAACATAGAAAATAGAAAATATTGAATGATAGAAATGTAATAAATAAAAGTTGCATGTCGCACAAATGGACTACTGAATTGGTCAACCAATACCAATTTATCTCTTTCTCTATATTTCTTCCTCTTTTTGTATACCCCCTCTCTCTTTGTCCGTATTGGAAACATAAGTCTATTGGTAATGGAGATTAATTCTCTTCCTAATTCATTGGTTTTTTTAGACTTGTTTGGATATGTGTAGGTCAATACATAATTTTTTATAATAGATCCATTCTTCATTGACACTTTCTTTGCACAAGCAATATAATTTTGCAAATGTCTTAATAATCGACCTTTTGTATCGCACAAATATATACAAAATATGACCCAAATTTATTTCTAATAAACCTTGGACACTTGTTCGGCGTACCCATTACACACCAAGGTGCGATTGCTAAGAGGAGCGAATAGATATATAAATATATCAACAAAAGATCAGGGTGATATATTTTATTGAACCGCCACTAAGGAACTTTACCTCAAAGATTGATAAGAATTATAAAGTTTGTCCAACATAAGTATCTTATACATATTTGCACACATGTACATAGCTACATTCAGGTAAGCCCTATGTCAATGTTTGCATAGGC
>MU227783.1:101654-141847 GCA_018584345.1 Thuja plicata | reverse complement strand
AAGTTTGTCCAACATAAGTATCTTATACATATTTGCACACATGTACATAGCTACATTCAGGTAAGCCCTATGTCAATGTTTGCATAGGCCACTCTCCAAATTGCATTGAAAAACTATGTATAGAAATCAGGCCTAAGAATCTACCTCTGTGTCTATGATATCATTATGTATTACACAATCAAGTATAAAATTGATTTGTAGGGAACCATATATATTATAATATTAATGTGAATCTCCTTATCAATCTCCAAAATGTATTGCAGCGTCATTAAAAACTAGTGCGCGGATATTTATACCTTGGGCATGAGTCATCCTCTAGTTGGGCTAATATGTCGATGACCTTGATCACTATAACAATCCTGAATTCTCTGCCGCCACTACTATTGTTCCTTTCGAATGAGTTTTTAATGGTCGTGTGAGGTCTAGCTTGCCGCATCTCGAATCGACATTCTGTTAAACAATTGGCGCACAAACTCTATCCACAAGCATTTAGTGTACATCACGAGAAGGACATTGGCGACATTAGAATTTAACTCGAAACCCTGCACAATGATGAAAGCGTGGATCGCCATGCCCTGTTCCAGTTCTACAAGCACCCTACATGCCTTGAACATGATGGGAAATGCTAAAACATCTTCCTGCATTTGCATTATGTAATAAGTATACACTCGAAGGGCTAACGACGGCTTAGGAGACTGTGTCATCATCCAGAACTAGATTGTCATCTTGAACGAGATTGTGGCGTCTCTAACAACAGTATCTGGGTCGTTCAATCCGTCAAAACCAATTGCCTTCCAAGCTACTATGTAATTATAGTTTGTGCCCCAATACCCACAATGTGCAATTCGTGAGACCTCACAAAATAGTAGCAGAATATGTTTACTAGTCCGCTTCGAATGAATTGAGAGAAGATAGGGCTACCATGTTAGCTGAATGGGCCCTCGGCCATAATATTGCTTTCTAGAAGTGCAAGGAGCCTGATTACCACAGTATTCTCCGCTTCCTATCTCTGTGACAAAGTAGTACCCCCACTCGTATCGACCATCTGGCACAGTTTCCACCCACCTGTTCATATGCTTCCTTTTGTGTTAACATCAATCTAACCTTGAAAAAGTTATTATTACGAATAAATAAGGGAGCAAACAACTTTAAAATGCAGTTAGTTACCAATGGTTTCATGCGAAGTTTGGCCAAAGAAAGCAACAAGCTCTCATGTTTTAGTGGTGTTGGTGTTTAAAAATGTTTACGCTAACTTGAGAAAACAATATACCTCAAGACTAATGTTAGGAGTGGTTAGGTCCAAGTGTGAAAGCTCTGTAAGGTAACTGGACCAACTATAGGGTCAAGACTGCCCTCTTCTTCTTCTGGCTCTACAAAACCAAGGTGGGTACACCTAATCCAGACTAAACCCAACTCTTTACCACACCTTCTACTTCTGGATTTAAACAATAGATGAATGGTAAGTAAATAGTAAATGCCAACCTAGCATTCAGTGACTCTTCACTACCGTGGGTGGAATAAGTAGGACAACACCTCAAAAGGTAAAGAATTTTGTACTGAGTTTGATTTATATTTGTGGGATAAAACATAGCCAAACAACTCCAAATTTATATCTCCACAGAAAATACTTGCTTTAGATCAATGCCTTATCCATTGGGCTAAAACCTACATACAATACTGAAACTGGAACACCTTAAAGGCTAAGATTCAAAGCCATAAACATAAGAAATATCAGATTTTTCACTACAGGATCCTTACATAGATATCAAACAGAATTAATGTAGTATTCAAAGGAGTTTAGTTTGATTCTCAATCAAATACCAATGAAATACACATATGCATAAGCAGAACTCACACAGTAAGCCAGAAAACTTACAACTCAACAGATAACATATAGGAGAGACTCAAATATGAAACAACTCATATTAAGTATGATGAAAACTAGTTCCTGAATCAATATGACAAGGAAATATGCAATAAGACAATATGCAAAAGATCATCAGCTTTCTATTCTATCTTGACATAAATATGAAATACATCTGCTATCTACTAGACTAGAAACAAGTATTAGCCTAATGTTTTCTACTTTCCCAATTCTCCAGCCCTTTCTAAATGGTCTTGAATATTATTTTATAGGAACAAGAATGCTACAAGCTTTGGACCATTTAGGGTTAGGGTTTACAACCAATCAAATATAAAATTCAATTCTAATGTCAAGTTGAAACCCTAAATTCATCTCTTCAATTTGATCTACAATTAATTCTCAAATCCATGGATATGAGCGCAGCACTCTGATAGGCAAGAAATTCCATGACATGAGCCTGAAAGTAGCTCCATAAATGCAGAAGTGACCAGGCGGCTCTATATGCATTTACCCTTTGATTACAAAACTATCTTGTTAAGTCTGGATATAAATGCATTCCCATATATCAGATTTCCATCTGTTTGGTCTTCAACAACTGTGCAGAGCCACCCGCAAGATCAAGTTGGGTCATTAATATCTCTGAGAACAAATATTTGTTGATCTTTATGAAACCCTCTGTGAATACATTTGAATATTTAAAATTTTGTTACAACGGCTACAGGTGGCGCAAGATAGCTCAATCAACAGCCCAGATTCAAACTTGGCCTTCACTTTAAAACACTACCATTGATCATCTTTAATCTGTACCCGGGAACTAACCTCAGCATTTAACTGGCCTTTAAAATTTGGTTTGCACCTTTCCTTTAATCTCCAAGTCGCCAGACTTTTTCATTAACTATGGTCACATCAAGAGACTCAACGACAAGCATTAGATCTTCATCTAATCGGACGGCTCTCAGAAAGTCTCCTCATCAAAAGAGACTATTTGATATCATCCTAAAATCAGGTGACAAAGAAAAACTCATAGTCGCCAGTGAAAATGGAATATTCTGTCTCCATTATGAGATTTGGAGACTAACATACAAAAACTGGGCCTATCAAGACACATGTCCCCCTGTCATTTGTTTGCAACTGCTTCATCATCTTCTGACACTAACATTAGCGTTGACTAAGTAGATCTGCCACATGGCATTCTATCATTTTGCCTTATACATTAACTATCGAACATCTTACTCATTAAGGCAACACAACATCCACTCGATCCTCAGCAACTTGCATGATCATTATCTCTGACTCATCTTATGATTTAACCCACATCTAACCAAAGTGTATCTAGAGACCTTGCGATTGAGAAAACTCCAAGTCATGAGACAAAATACTTAACTGTGGTTTAATCTGGAGACCTGGTGACAACCCTGCGATCAATCTAAAAACGGACGGCCGAGATGAAAAATGCATTCCTTTTTGACCCTTTGACCTTTCTCATCCAGCGACTACGCGACTGAAAAGATCTGCATTTGAACTGCATCAAGGCCCACCAGATACACATGGCACATTACCGTAATGCCTTATCTGTTAAATAACTACATATTCACCTTTAAGGCATTACGACAACCGTCGGATCTGATCAACATGCTCGGCCTTTATGTCATCTTGGTTCTGTAACTCAACCACGAGCTGACCCCTCTCTGACCATGGTCTGCATTTGGCGATCAGGCGACTGAGTATTCTCGAAGTCAGGAGATAATTTGCTAACCTCGAGTTACATCATGAGACTTCCCGACTACCTTGAATATTTAAACTCAACACTTAACCCTGATCACATCTGGAGATAACGCGACTAGTGCAAACTCATGGTCGCCAGAAAAATTCATAAAATGGGGTTTAATTTGGAGATCTAGCGACCACTAGAGGATCATCACTTCATCAGACGGTAGTCGCTAGGTCGCATGATCACAAAAGAATATGTTGTTTTGTTAAGAGATTACCCGACCAAAGGAAATCGCTAAGTCATGAGAAGGAAAGGAATATTCAGAAAATATTAGGAGACTTAGCGACTACATGAGATATGAAATGCGCACATGCCCAAAGGATTTTAAGTGGCCATAAAAGGTAACTACAAAACATAACAAGGCTTAGAGGTTTAGGGTTTTTTCATGATTTTGAACACAATAAGACTTAGGGTTTGAGCTAGAGGCTAGGACAAAATGCAGGGACATGAAAAGAAGCTTGGAACCATGAAAAATTTGACAAGTGCTAACAGTGGCTCCGTCTGGCATGTATGCCTCTTGTAGGCATATCAAGGATTCAAAATTACTGGGAGAAGCAGACCACCTACAGGAAAAAGAAACCTAACCTAAAACAGAAAGCAGGAAACAAAAAAATATATACATACATGTTCATGATTTTGCCTTCTTCAAGAAAAGTAGAGCTTCAAAAATTGCCCATGAACCGAAAACTCCAGAATATTTCCAGTTAAGTCCTTCAACATATAGGAATCAGAACCCCACTTACTATCAATTAGATATGGGCCTAGCCATATGGGATCAAATTTTGCATGTTTTCCTTTGTCCTCTATCCTGGCATTCCACATCAAAACCATATAATCAATCTCAAATGACTTTCTTGTCAAATAAATTTTTGCACTGCAACTGCAATCTGATGTTCCCATCATGTGCTTGCCTCCTTGACTCATCTAACTGTATCAAATCATCCAACTTGGTTCTCATTTCATTTTCTAGATCATCATCATATATTTAGATAAATTTGTACATCTGCAACAAGTTATTCTGTGGTAATCTAGCATGGATACCATAAACTAAGTCAAAAGGTGCACATCCAATAGCCTTTTTCACTGTTACTCTATTTTCCCATTGAGCAAGCTGTAATTTTGAATCCCACTCCTTATTCGCATCCAATACTCTTTTAATAATCTTTATCAAACTCTTGTTACTGGATTCAGCCTAGACATTGCCTTGGGGTGATATGGGGAAGAATATGAAATCAAAATTCCATATTGTTGACAAAATTTAGTGAATTCCCCTTATTTGAAACACATAGCATTATCCACCACAATAACTTCTGGAAAACCAAATCTAGTCAACATATTCTGCATTATGAAATCAATTACAACCCTACTTGTGGCTCTTTTAGTGGGAATTGCTTCCACCCACTTGGTAAAATAATTAGTTGCCACTAGGATCCATGAATGGCCTCCACTAGACTTGTTAGGAATTTCACCTATGAAATCCATTCCCCACTTCTGAAAAGGTGCCTCAAATTTAATGAGCTTCAAGGGAAGATTTCTACCAAATTTTAACTTGTCGGAAAATCTCTGACAAGCATCACATCTTTTGACATACTTGTGGTCATCCTTGAAGATTGTTGGCCACCAAAAACTAGATCTGATAATCTTATGGGCAGTAGTCCTAGCCATATAATGACCACCACATGAACCATCATGCATTTCTTTTAAGAGATCATAAGACCTGTCTTGATCTACACATTTGAGCAACACTCCTTCATTGCTCCTCCACAATAAATGTCCTTGAACTATTGCATATTTCAAAGCATGCAACTTGATTTTTCTCTTCTTAATATCATTCATATCAAGGGGAAAAATCACCTTCTGCAAGTATCCAATGATATCCTTATACCACTTAGAATAATCCATATCACAAATATAAGGTTTATGTTCCTCCTCTAGCATATCAATGTGGTTAGCATCTAAATTGCTTTGAGCCATTAATTTAGCAAATCCTAAACCTCTTACCAACTTAGTTATATGGACATCAACATTAAACTCTTGGATCTTGTTAATCCATCTACACCTTCTCCTTGATACCTCTTGTTGGACTAGGATATCCTTGACAACAACACTTGGTACATAAGCAACAATGGTTACCCCTACCAAATAGCATCTAAATGCTTTAACAGCCTTGACCAAAGCATAGGCATGTTTCTCCATGATATCATATTTCAATTCTGCAGCCTATAAAGACTTACTAAAAAAATAAATTGGTTGTTCATAGCCTTCTGAATTCTTCTGTAATAACACTCCAACAATAGTATTATAAGAAGTAAAGGAGAAAATTTGAAGCGGCTTAGTATAATCAAGGGTTCTCAAAACATGGGCATCTTTTATAGCTTGTTTAATATCTGAGAAAGACCTACATGCTTCTTGAGTCCATTCCACTTTGGCTCCTTTCTTCATCATCTTTGAGATTGGCAAACTAGTCTCTGCAAAAATTGTAACAAAACTTCTCAAGAAATTTACTTGACCGAAGAAAGACTGAATGCCTTTAACATTCTTGGGTTGAGGGACTTTATCAATTGCATTCACCCTATCAGGATCAATCCTGACACCATCTTTAGAAACAATATGTCCTAAAATTTTGCCCTCTTTTACCCCAAAAACACACTTCTTTGGGTTAAAATAAACCCCGTATTCAACTGCCCTTACAAAGATCTTTCCAAGATGATCATAATGTTGATCTTCTTTTGCTGAATAGGAAATAAGATCATCTTGGTAGACTGCTAAAAACTTGTTTATGAACTTTGCAAATGCCACATCCATGGCTCTTTGGAAAGTATCCCCAGCATTCGTCAAGCCAAAGGGCATTCTGACGTATACATAAGTTCCCTAGGGTGTAGTGAATGCAATCTTAAACTATTCAGATTCCTTGACCTTGATCTGATTATACCCTGAAAAACCATCCAACATGGACATCCTCTCAGATCTTATGACTCTTTGCAACATTTCCTCCATATTAGGCAATCCATAATTATCCTTTAAGGAATTTACATTCAAATTTCTAAAGTCCACACACAATCTAATATCTCCATTTTTCTTTCTTATTGGTACCAAATTTGATACCCATGTTGAATGCCTTATAGGCTTTACGATTCCAGCATCCCTCATCCTTTTTAATTCATCCCGCATCTTAGGTGCAAGAGTGGGATTCACAGGTCTCAACTTCTGTCTAAAAGGCTTAGTGCCTTCCTTTAATGGAATCTCATGTTGGAATAAATCTTCTCTGTATGCTTTCAAATCATCATAAGACCATGCAAAAACATGTCTATATTTCCTAAGAAGATTCACCAATAAATTTCTAAGCCTGGGGGATAATTTCTTACCAATGTATACCCTTTTTGGATCTTGATCTATCCCTGAATTTATCTCTTCCAAGTCCTCAGACTTATTAACCTGTACTAGCTGATAAAGATTTATCTTTATTGTCAAAAGCTCTTTCAAGTACAACCAAACCTTTGGGTACCTTATTTGATTTTAATTGGAGAACCTCCCTTCCGAGAATAATGTCTTTTCCATCTATGGTTTCCATAAAACCAGCAAAATCCACTTCTTTCTTACCAAAGTTTGATTCACAAGAAAGGAATTCCAAAATATCCAAGTCATCATTGAAGACTTGCAAATTTTCAACATTGTTTGGAATGGATGGCCTAGTCTGAACCTCTACCTTATAAATTTTTGCAAAAGTAACATCTTCAGGCCTTAAGGCAATATTAGCCAACAGATCTACCATCTTGTTCTGATTTCTATCCATCCATTCAATGTCAAATGCATCAAAATTTTCAATTTCATCCCAAACAACATTCCTGTACTGTTTTAACCTTTGATTTTTTGGAGCATATTTAGATCTTATTTGAGAAACAACTAATTCAGAATCCCCAATGACTCTGATATATCTGATCTTGTGTTTTGAATCTAATCTCAACCTTATCAGCAAAGCCTCATATTCTGCAATATTATTTGTGCAAGTGAATAACAGAGAAAATGAAAACTTGTAGGTCTTACCACTGGGAGCTATTAGTAACACTCCTGCACCAGCTCCTTCCTTTGAGTTTGTACCATCAAAGTGCATTGTCCATAGGTCATTCTTATTTGCAAGATTTTCCTTTTCTTTTGATAACAACATGTGTTGGACATTTTTCTTAGTTGTACTATCTTTTACTTGGAAATATCCAAGATCTGTATCCAAGAAGCAATTCATTGCTTCATCTTCACTCTCCTCAATCATATGAGGAGTTCTGACTTCTCTGGACACCTTGACATTTTTACCAGCTATGTGAAATGTGGCAAATGACAAATTACATTTTATACTACCTCCCATAGAGGCAGTCCATTTCCTAGATAGCAACATTCCATATTGGGGTGGAATGTCAACTACTAAGACACTCATTTTAAATATTTTTTCTGGGAATGCAGCAAGTGTATAAGGCAAGGCCTTAATGGTACCTGAGATAGACACTTCTCTTGAATCCATTGCTTGACATCTCCCATTAGGAGTATCTACCTGTAGCCCCATTGATTTCATTATTTCTAAAGGCATAACTGTATTTTATGCACCTGAATCAATCATGCAATTCTTGAGCATCTTTCCATTAATAACCAATGTTAAGAAGGGATCAACAATTACTGAAGGAGGAATGACATGATTTGTGTTTAAGAAAACCTGAGGGATTTTAGAAATAATTTCTTCTGATTCTTTTCCCTTTGTATCTGATTTCTCTTCGTTGTTGCTTTCCTTCTCATCCATTTATGATTTTGAAGCTTTTGTAATGATAACACTATTCATCCATGCCAAAGTTGTCTCCTTATGCTCAGGAATCCTCATCATTTCCAAAAGTGGAACTCTAACTGTGATTTGGGAAATCAATTGGCCCATGTCAATAGGAGCATATTCAAGAACAGAGATATTTTTCTTGACAGTAATATTCTTATCCTAATTTTGAGTAGGCGGATTCAGTTCAGTTCCCTTAGCATCTCTTGGAAATGAGGTAACAACCACCTCTAGTGTCTTAATCTTAATCTTTTGAACATTATTAAGATTGCTTGGTTTATCTATTGTTTTTATCTTTATCTTCTTCACATTTTCAGTAGATTTTTCTTTTTCTGATATCTGCTCAAGGATTGTTCTTGGTTCTGTCACAAACATACTAGCTGGTGTGATAACTTCATTACCCACAGTTCTATTTCTCAAATTATATCTATTTTGTGCTTGGGTAATCAAATTTTCAGTGATTTTAGCCCTTTCTGCACTTTGAAGGCCTTCTTGCTGTGAACGACTCTCCTCCCCTTGTAGTATTACATCCTATTTTATCAATGTCTGCTTCCTTTTCCTCAAAAGAAAGCATATCTTGATCTTCAGCTTGATTTTCAAACTCATCTTCAGCTGATGAAGACAACTCTTGACTTTTGTCTTGGTCATCAGATTCATCACTTCGTAAATTTGCATATGCCATTACATTCCCAACATCATCATATAAATTTTCCTCATCTTCCTTTTCTTGTTGGGATTGACTTGGATACATCTTCTGAGCAACAACACAAGTATCTGGATTATGGGGGATTCACATTCCTCACACTAGAATTCATCATTACACATATTAGCTGAATTTCATTGAAGAGGATCAAGAGTATCTTTGTTTGGCCTTTCTGTCCTTTGTGGGATAATGGGCCTCCCATCCTTGAATTGGGTATTGTATGGGTAGTTTTGCATCCTATTTTGGGGATTCTAATTGTTATAGGATGACCTATCATTACTTGGAACTCTATGATTTTTATTTTCTCCTGGTTTTAGGTCTTTTATAGAATTTAGAATCTGCTTCATATTGATTTCCTCTTTAGGCTTAACATTTGAAGGCTTGTCTAATTCTTTCTTTGTAGGCTTGCAATCTTCTCTCCTACCCAACTTCCCAGATACTCTCCTATTAGTTTCTATATTAATAGCCATTTTGTAGGCTTCTCTCATGGTCCTTGGATTTTTATCTCTCAGGAGGTTTCCCATCTTAGAATCAAATGCATTGAGATAAGTAGCTAAGCAAACTCTGTCATCCAATTTCATAACCTGAAAAAGTTTGTGCATAGCTCTTTGAAATTTTATGTTGAACTGCGCAACATCTTCATTTTGATTCTTCTTTATATTATTGAATTCATTCAACATGAATCCCTCATTGGTCTTGTCGCCGTATTTCTCCTTAAAGCAATCAACTAATTCATCTATTGACCCTATAGAATTATAAGGCAATCCTCTAAACCAATCCCTAGCATCCTCTACTAAAGACCGAATACAGAGTTTCATTAATACATCCTCATGTGCAATTTCACAATCATCCATCATATCCTTAAAAATTTTCAAGTGTTCTTCACATGTGACTACATTATTTCCAGTAAACTTGGGAAGCTTATCTCTAAGTTTGCATGGAACCTCATTAGGATAACCTTGGATATTATGAAAAGAAAATTGTTTGTACCTTTCTGCATGAGTGGATTTCCCTTGGAAAGCAGTGTTGTCTTGAGAAGCAAAGGCTTTTTGATTTGATGTTGTAGCTACTTCAGGACCAAGCTGAACATGCCTTGTAGTTTGTCTGAGATAATCAGCCCTCTTCTTCATCTCCAAAGTAGTAGCCTCCAATTCTGCTAATTCAAGATCCTTGGCTATGACTTCCCTTTCAACTCTAGCTCTCTTGAGATCCATGTCTAATTTAGACATTTGATTTACAGGTTTCTCAAGATTTTTAGGATCATTTATTGAAACTCCTATCATTCCTTGTTTCCCCTTATATTTAGGACCTAGCTGACTAACTATTTGTATAACAGGTTCATCTTCAACTCTTGGAGGTTCCTCACCATCGTTCAATGCCTCAAGCTCTAATAGTATTCTCATTCTTTGTTCAAGGAAAACTTGGTCCTGCCTGATCTTATTTTCTTTCTCCCTTTCTCTCCTTTGTCTTATAACTACCTACTGCTGGATCAAATTTTCAAGTTCAACAAGCTTTGCAGCCATACTATCAGGATCTGGCAGAGTGGAAATAGATTCTTCTTCCTCTCTATCATCAGGAGAACTATAACCTTCATTTGTACCTAGTCCCATATCTACAGCCTCAACTTCCTTGTATTCTGATGTATTTCCTTCATGGCTACGTCAGACTAGTATTTCTTCTCTTTGTCTTTCATTTTGAGGGGTACCTCTAGTATCCCTTTCTCTTCTAGGCTGGTTAGATTTAGATGTAGTTGGGAGATCATTTCCCAACCTATCTTTAGGATGCTTTCTTAACCAAGACCTTGTTCCTTTATGAATCATATTGGGAAGTATGTGACAAAATGATTTTTAATACTCAACACTACTTCAAAGATTACTTCAGAGTCACCACCCAAAAATTATTAATTGGGATCAGAGTACTTCACAAAAATGAATATTGATAATATGCTGAGATTTAAATTAGGCCTTACAATATTTATTTTTCTCAGTGTTGCCAACTCAGCTGTAAGTTGATGATCCTTAAAAGAATATTGTAACTCTTTTGTCTACAACCAGACTCTGGGATAACTCTTAAATATGATTTATGATCTCTATATCCCCAGCGGAGTCGCCATCTTGTTGCTGTTTGAAAATGTTTACGCTAACTTGAGAAACCAATATACCTCAAGACTGATGTTAGGAGTGGTTAGTTAAAAGTGTGAAAGCTCTGTAAGGTAACTGGACCAACTATAGGGTCAAGACTGCCCTCTTCTACTTTTGGCTCTGCAAAACCATGGCGGGTACATCTAATCCAGACTAAACTCAACTCTTTACCACACCTTCTACTTCTGGATTTAAACAAAAGATGAATGGTAAGTAAGTAGTAAATGCCAACCTAGCATTCAGTGACTCTCCACTACCATGGGTGGAATAAGTAGGACAACACCTCAAAAGGTAAAGAATTTTGTACTGAGTTTTATTTATATTTGTGGGATAGAACATAGCCAAACAACTCCAAATTTATATCTCCATAGAAAATACTTTCTTTAGATCAGTGCCTTATCCATTGGGATAAAACCTACATACAATACTGAAACTGAAACACCTTAAAGGCTAAGATTCAAAGCCATAAACATAAGAAATATCAGATTGTTCACTATAGGATCCTTACATAGATATCAAACAGAATTAATGTAGTATTCAAAGGAGTTTAGTTTGATTCTCAATCAAATACCAATGAAATACATATATGCATAAGTAGAACTCACATAGTAAGCCAAAAAACCTACAACTCAATAGATAACATACAGGAGAGACTCAAATCTGAAACAACTCATATTAAGTATGATGAAAACTAGTTCTTGAATCAATATGAAAAGGAAATATGCAATAAGACAATATGCAAAAGATCATCAGCTTTCTATTCTATCTTGACATAAATCTGAAATACATCTACTATCTCCTAGACTAGAAACATGTATTATCCTAATGCTTTCTACTTTCCCAATTCTCCAACCCTTTCTAAATGGTCTTGAATATTCTTTTATAGGAACAAGAATGCTACAAGCTTCTGACCATTTAGGGTTAGGGTTTACAACCAATCGAATATAAAATTCAATTCTGATGTCAAGTTTAAACCCTGAATTCATCTCTTCAATCTATGCAATCTGATCTGCAATTAATTCTCAAATCCATGGATATGAGCGCATCACTGTGATAGGAAAGAAATTCCACGGCATGACCATGAAAGTAGCTCCATAAATGCAAAAGTGACCAAGTGACTCTATATGCATTTATCCTCTGATTATAAAACTATTCTTGTTAATTCTGGATATAAATGCCTTCCCATATATCAGATTTCCATCTGTTTGGTCTTCAACAGTTGTGCAGAGCCACCCACAAGATCAAGTTGGGTCATTAATATCTCTAAGAATAAATATTTGTTGATCTTTATGAAACCCTTTGTTAATACATTTGAATATTTAAAATTTTGTTACAATGGCTATAGGTGGCGCGAGATAGCTCGATTAACATCCCAGATTCAAACCTGACCTTCACTTTAAAACACTACCATTGATCATCTTTAATCTGTACCCGAGAATTGACCTCAGCATTTAACTAGCCTTTAAACTCTGCTTTGCACCTTTCCTTTAATCTCTAAGTCGCCAGATTTTTTCATTAACTATAGTCACATCAAGAGACTCAGTGACAAGCATTAGATCTTCATCTAATCGGACGACTCTCGAAAAGTCTCCTGATCAAAAGAGAATATTTGATATCATCCTGAGATCAGGTGACAAAGCAAAACTCATAGTCGCCAGTGAAAATGGAATATTCTGTCTCCATTACAAGACTTGGAGACTAACGTACAAAAACTAGGCCTATCAAGACACATATCCCCCTGTCATTTGTTTGCAACTGCTTCATCATCTTCTGACACTGACATTAGAGCTAACTTAGTAGATCTGCCACATGGCATTCTGTCATTTTGCCTTATATATTAACTGTTGAGCATCTTACTCATCAAGGCAACACAACATCCACTTGATCCTTAGCAAATTGCACTATCATTATCTCTAACTTGTCTTATGACTTAACCCACATCGAACCAAAGTATATTCGGAGACCTGGCGACTGATAAAAATCCAAGTCGTGAGACAAAATACTTAACTGTGGTTTAATCTAGAGACCAGGAGACAACCCTGTGATCAATCTGAAAATGGACAGCCAAGATGAAAACTGCATTCCTTTCTGACCCTTTGACCTTTCTCATCTAGTGACTACGCGACTAAAAAGATCTACGTTTGAACTACATCCGAGCCCACCAGATACACGTGGCACATTATTGTAATGCCTTATCCATTAAATAACTGCATCTTCACCTTTAAGGCATTACAAAAACTATCAAATCAGATCAACATGCTCGGCCTTTATGTCATCTTGGTTCTGTAACTCAACCATGAGCTAACCCTTCTCTAACCATGGTTTGCATTTGGTGATCAGGCGACTGAGTATTCTCAAAGTCGGGAGATAATTTTCTAACCTTGGGTTACATCACGAGACTTCCCGACTACCTTGAATATTTAAACTCAACACTTAACCCTGATCATATTTGGAGATAATGCGACCGTGCAAACTCATGGTCGCCAGACAAATTCATAAACTGGGGTTTAATCTGGAGATCTAGCGACCACCACAGGATCATCAGTTCATCAGACGGTAGTCACTAGGTTGCATGATCACAAAAGAATATGTTGTTTCGTTAAGAGATTACCTGACCAAAGGAAATCGCTAAGTCATGAGAAGGAAAGGAATATTCAGGAAACATTAGGAGACTTAGCGACTACATGAGATATAAAATGCATACATTCGCAAAGGATTTTAAGTGGCCCAAAAAGGTAACTACGAAACATAACAAGGCTTAGAGGTGTAGGGTTTTTTCATGATTTTGAACACAATAAGACTTAGGGTTTGAGCCAGAGGCTAGGACAAAATGCAGGGACATGAAAAGAAGCTTGGAACCATGAAAAATTTGACAAGTGCTAACAAGTGGTGAGATCCCCAGTGGTTTCAAAGTCATTGAAGGCAGTGGCTACTGCAATGAAGGTGTTGTAATTGTAGAAGTTGTTCCCCGCGCAACCCGCATCGTTTCTGTGCTTGAGAATTTCATTGAACATTTTTAGTAATAATGGATGCCACTACTTGGCCAGAAGGGGATGGTCTGAATCCTCCGCCATAGAAGGCACACATCGCATGAAACACACTTGGTTGCTGCATTCCTGTAATCACCATTAGCGAATTGACCTTCTTGGCTTGTAAGGGCATCCTGCATTCTTGCAACAGAATGCCCACCACCTTGACCTTTCCATTGGATAGAAAACACATTTATTAGTGAATGGATCAGACAAGATGCACAGTAGGTATTGACAATCTATTGAAGAGGGGGCTAAGTTTACAAAACATGGAAACTGAAGTTGATGTGACATTGGGGGGTAAATAGTCTTTGCGTAGTATCGGTCAAGGCAAGTCTATCGAGTGGTCTCCTATCCCAACAAGTTATACCCTTGTGTCGGTCGATCTCCTATATTGAGTGATGTGTGGTAGGTGAAAAGAGGTGAAACAAAATGAACAATTATGATGAGTTTAATGGTAGTCATTGGCCTCTCCACCAGCTGCAAGTGTCCATCGTAGAAAAGAGATCGAGGCTTTCCGAAATCGAAATGCCTATGATGTAATAAATTTTTTACGTTCATGAGGCTAAACATAGCCTATGAGAGAGCAAGGCAACCTAGGCTGACTTTATTAACTCGGTTCATTCTTGTGCAAGCTGATGATGAGCCCAAATTAAAAAACAAGGGCTCTGTAGTGGTTGGGGCTCCACTATCAACACTTTTGTCAGGTCAGACCCTTTTGCTTCTTGTTATTCTATTCACTCCATAGCATTTTTTTGCTTTCCCATTTCACAATGCTCTAAACAAATCTTGCAAAACTAAAATAAATATGGGTTAAACACAAACCGCTTCCAGTCCAGTATACAAAATCAGTTTTATCATAAAATATACTTGGCATTTAATACTATGGCACTCATTCAAAAGGAGTTAGAGAGGAGTCTTGCAGTGGTCTGTCATGACCTAAATATATATGGCTCTCATACCAATCCTCAGCTATTGGGTCTAATGTTGAACATTTTATATCAGGAGGGTTGTAAGCAATCAAACATGCATGTAACACCTCAACCTACGACCACTACAGGGGGCTTGGTTGGGGTTTGGGAAGCAGTCGTGTTAGATTTTATTCAAAAGAAGGCAGGTAATACAAACGAAAGATTGATATTGGTTAACACAAAATAGTACAAAGGTATCTTAAGACGCAGTTAGATCTGGAAGTTAAAAAAAGTACATAAGAAGCATCTCGCAATGATTCTACCACAGGTGAATGGAATCTCGGATGGGATTGACTACACTAATGTGGAGAAAAAATGACAGAAAGATAAAGAAACTGAGAGGATTCAAGAGAAGGTTGAGACCAGAAAGAACATTAGGTCATTTGTGCATCAAGGAGAAATAGACAACGAATAAAGTTGACAACACTGCAGAGAAACTAGATAACAAAGTCTTTTACATCCCAACTTCAACTTTGCTAACATGGTCTTTGGAACTATATGTTCTTCAGAACTATATGTAGAGGACTTCATGGACATAAAAAGACGTTGGAGGTCATAGAAGCAAGGAGTCGGTAAGGAGAGAATAAAGCATATGAAGCGATAGAGTACATAAGCAAATAGAAAGGGAAAAAAAAATTCTAAAGGAACAAATCTCAAACATGCAGGTCAAAATGGAGATAGGACAGTAAGAACTACAAACCATAAAATAAGAATTGAAGTAATGGAGAGCAGCCGGAAGTAAGGGATCAAAATTAATGAAAGAAGTGTTAGGAATAACAATCCACAAGACAACTGAGAAGGGGGGTGAATCAATTGTGATATAGATTATTAAACTTTAAACTTTGTAAACCAAATCTACAATATAAATGATAACAGAGTAAATGTCAACAAAATAACACAATACTTGTTGTCGAGGAAACCCTGTTAAAGGTAAAACCTCGGTGGGAATTAGCACCCACAAATAATGTACTGAGAGTTAATATCCATGTTAAAAGATTTAGCCCTGTTAGGAGCTTATTACAACATTACAGTACACAATCCCTATTAGGAGACAGACCCTATTAGGAGTCAAGAAAAGTAGTAGGATCGCTGCCCAGGCACACTTCCCAAAGAAGGTTAAAGCCACCCTCAAGGATTCACAATCTGAACAAGTGTATATAGGAATATACAATCCAGTGAACTGTCTGATAGCAACTATATTTGCTTAGTCAGTTCCAATGAAGTATCACAATTATCAACTCTTCTCTACATCTAATAGCCAACAAGCCTTACAACTTCCACAAATCTCTACCTTTTCAATCTCTACCACATCTTTCCAAAAGAAAATATCTCTCATATATACCCCTTTACAACAATTCATCAGGTTGGCCAATTAAAATTTCCCAATACATAATTAATTAGGTTGGCTAATTAAGGCTTTCCAATACACAAATAATTATATAACCCATTGCTAAGATACACACAATGCCTATAACAATCAAACATCAATTAAAATCCATCACATATACTCCCAGATCCACAATCCACACTCACAATTCATTTTACATGCTACATGTCTAAAGTTGGCTACCAAATAGGTCTCCTCCAGAATACACGCCACAGCTGACATCACCAGTAATCACATGACAATCAAACTTAACCCATTATTCCAACATATGTCAGCTATCCACCAGTAAGCTCGATTCATCTGATATATCTTTGCCAGTAAGATATACCTGAAACACAGAGACCTACTCTGTCAAGCATCACAGTTACAGTCCATAAACTAGTCTTCGCCAAATCAATTGTAACATCCACAATATGAAACATAAAGCCAAGCGACCTTAGGAATAAGGTCAACACACATCCTTCTTCATATATCTAACTTCAATCATTCTGAATCATCCGTACACTATCCGTACACTTCTTCCAGTCAAGTAACCAGTCTGTTCTCTCCACAAAAACATATGTTGACATCAGTGACAAAACACGAATATCAACAACATGATTAGTACCAAAAACTGATATCATCCAACAAGAAGAGGACACAACACAATTAAAGGAAATTAAATCAGCCTTAGCTGATATGGAATCTAAATAGTCTAAACAAAGGGTGAAGATACAAGAAGCCAAATATTGATCTCCAGTTATCAGTGGATCAACAAACAAACAAAAAGGAATAATTGAACAACAAGTCAAAATACAAATAAAAGAAGAACAAGAAAAGCGTAACAAAGTGGCAAATATTATTATCAAATAAGTGAAAGATTTTGCAGAAAAAGAGAGAACCAACACTTTAACGAGGGACTTTCTTAGAGATCAGTTGAAGTGGACATAAGGTATTTAGCAAGCAAATAGGATTAACAAGCGGATAGATGGAGAGAGAGACATCCACATACGGGTTACCTTGAAAAGTGTGGAGGATAAGAACGTGATCCTTAGAAATAGAAGGCTACTTAGAGGAACACATTTCTATCTAGACGAAGATCTAACTTCTTCCCAGCAAGAAGAACAAAGTAAAGAGTGGGAAAAGGTTAAAACAACAAGGAATGAAGGGAAATGGGCTTGGATGAAAAATGGGAAATCCATAATTAGTGAGTTTTGATTACCAGGAAAACAGGTTTTGAAAGGACCTAAAACCTTTTATAAGAGACAAGAAAGATAAAATATTAAGAGCTAGCAAAAGCTACCAAAAGGCAAACAAGATAGACATAGATCCAATAACATAGAAAAGGACAACAAAAAAAGAGTAGCTAGGCGTGAACAAAAAAACAACACACAAGGGGCGGGGACAAAATAGAGGGTCCACAGCCCAAGTAGAAAACACCCGGGCACAAAGTCACCCAAGGTTGTTTAGCAGTTCAACCACTTTTGAAGCCAACATGTCCACATTAATAGCAGAAGCCTCTATATCTTCAATGTCTTTTTCATTCCTGTTGATGGCTCTAGACCCGTTGACATACCCTTCAACATTATCCTAGGATGGCTCCATATTACAAGCTCTATTTTTCTCTAAATTGTTGATCAAGAGATTAACCTAGTCCATAAACACCCAAAGAATCTTGCATCTCTGGTCTCCAATTCTCCTAAGTGTCACCTCCATAGAAGAAAGTCTCAGATCAATGACAGAGACTTTGGAGTCCAAACTGGCCGAAACCATGTCCCACTTAGTGAAATGGTCATTCACTACAAAAAATTTAGAATAGTAAGAATCAACGATACCATCAACCTTATTCATGGCTACAATGAGATCATTGAGAAAATGCAGGAAAGATTTGTCACCCAAACCCATAGACTCCAAAATTTTTGTTCTAGCAGCCAGTCTAGCATAACTATCTTTTAAAATAGTGATCTCCATGAAAATCCAGTTAAGGGCACCACCTAGATTCTTCCCAACCTCCCTAGCTTGGTCCATACCACTAGCTTTCTTCTCTGGAGAGACAGAAATAAAACCCTCATCCCTATGCGCATGCTTGAGATGCACACCTTTTCCTTTCATAACATCAGAGGGGATTTGGATTATCTTTGAGAGGGGACCCAAGACCGCAAAAATCATTAAGAGGAGTAGTTTCGAGAATACCCAAGAGATCCTTCTAGTTTCCTCATTGCTTCTTGCCCTTTTTGCGAGTCGCTGCCAAAATCTTATCTTCAAAATCTCATTCCTCGACAGTATCATCACCTTCTTTTCCGCCCAACAATATTTTTCTTAGATGAGGAGGTCGAGCCCTTAATGTTTCCTTTTCCTTTATTTTTGGGGTTCCTGTCAGTAACATGTGAAGATTCAGACTCATAGTCCACTTTTGTGTCTGAGTCTTCTCCTTCATCTTCATCTTCCTCAAAATCATCATCTCAAGAATCAGAGGGCTTAACAATCTGGGGTTAATACTGCTAGGTTTAAAATGCTCATAAATGAGAAGCATAAGACCCTCATGCATAGCAGTATTCCCTTGAGGATTATCCTAGGCATCTTTGTTTGATAGTAACATTCAGATAATTCAAAATATAATACATGAGAGAAATCTTATCACCATGGAAGAAATGTTTGAGAAGCACAAAATGATAGCCATAAACCCTAGAGAACCTGTACCATCTAGGGTAACATACTGCATAATATAAAAAAGAACTCTACGCCACACCTTTTTAATGACCTTTGGGGAGTAGTAGGTCTTCTTCCTGCATTTAAATAGTCTGACCTTTTCCTCATCATCTTTGGGAAATCTTTTGATTACAGACTCATTGAGACACATGTCCCTGTAGAAATTTCTTCCACCTTTGGGAAGACCCGTAATATCAGCAATGATATCCTCTGTGATTTTGATATTAGTACCATCCAGGGAAATGTTGCCACTACGCCATTTTTTTTATGAAGAGATTAGTGACTGTCATGTTCCTCCCATGAATTTTTTCCATATAACCAGCTAAGCCACCCTTTTTGAGGAAATTCTATCCTTTTTCCTTCTTCTTCCACATGTCACAAGAGAAGGGTTCCATCCTTTTCCTATTCCCACCCATATCAGCACTAGAGGAGCCTCTCAGAAATTTCAGGAGCATAGCAATGAAATTAGGATGAAGAGCCAACTGCCACTTTAAAACCACAAAAATGGAAATAATCACCCAGAAAGTGTGCGGCATTAGAAGCCAATTATTTCCCTAAGTGCTACAAGGACAAATGACATAACCATTCATTAATAAATACTTCCCCTTCGTATTAAGTGTCATCATTAATTTGAGTTTCAAAGGATCCATGGGTGCGATCATATATCAGTAGCATTTTTGCCTTGTGCAAGATATCCAACTCATTCTGTCATTTCATAATGATGTTCGAGTTAACAACTTCAATTGCAAACTAGTCAACAACCACGTTTACTTCCCTAAACCCATGGGAAACATGACACAAATCAAGCCCTTTAATAATGTCTTTCGCCTTGAGTATAGTATTATGTATAGTCCAAGAGGGGGGACTAATACCTTTTAGGCAATTAATAATGTTGCTAGAGTCTCCCTCAATCCAAACCTTAGAGAGATTAAGGTCTTTGGCCAAATTGATAGCTTGGAAAGCAGTCATAGCTTCAACCATGTGGTTAGTCTGGGTGCCAATGGGAGTGGCTATCGTAGCTCACATATTTCCTCCCTTGTCTCTAATAACTCCACCACAACTAGCCTTCCCTGGATTTCCTTTAGAAGCCCCATCAAAATTGATCTTGACCCATCCTGAAGGGGGATACCCCCAAAATACACCATCTCTAGTTCTAATAGTCAATGGGATAGTCATTTGAGTATTAAATTTCTAGAGCCTACATATATTCCCTTCTAACGGTGAATCCAGAAGGGGGAGATAAGGGGAAATGTAGAATTTTTCAGAAATGGCCCTCACAATTTTAAATCTCACCACATTAGGAGGGAGATTCTTATCACGGAAAATGTGGTTGTTTCTCTCCTTCCAAATTCTGCAGAGAGTGCGGGGAAGAATAAAATTGCAGAGAATCTTCAGACTCGTCCCTCTGAAGGGAAAACAATACTCCTTAAAAAAATCTTAAATTTTATTAGGAAAGATCTACCCAATGTTGAGGGAAGATAAGATCTTCGACCAAATAGAAACATAAAAAAGATAGTGGATGAAAATATGATCCACGGATTCATGGTCCTTCTCATAGAAACAACATATATTGGGTAAGTAAAAACCCCTGTGACAAAGATTATTAATAGTTAGGATCTTGTTCTGAAGGACACACATGAAAAAAATTCACCTTAGGGATAAGGTCTTTGAACAAGGCCTGAGCCCAACAAGGAGGAGGTTCATCCGTTAGGAACACTAAATTGATTGCAGAAGAGACAGAGAAAGTGCTAGTGGGTTGTCCTTCCATATAAGAACATCTGACCTATTATCCATAAGAACCATCGCTTAAAGGGCATTCTGAATAGGGTAGAGCCCTTGATTGATAGTATTCAAATTGACCCATTCCCCATTGTACCAATAATTAGCAACCATGATAACAAATTTTTCCTTTCAAATATCCATAAAAGGAGAGAACGAGTCCAATTGGTTGAGAGGAGATTCAAAAATCCATTGATCCTTCCAAAATCTGATGTTTCAGCCATTTCCCACCTGCCAAGCAAGGCCCTAGACAAAAAAAGATATAGTCTGAATAATGTTATTCCAAATGAGGGAACCACTGGGAGGATCAAATTCCTCTTTGAAGAGTTGGAGAGAGGGGGTGTTATACAAATATTTCTAATGCTAGATAGTATTCCATTCCCCTTTATTATGACACAATCTCCAAATTTTCTTAGACATAAGGGTACAATTCATCATCCTAATGCCCCTAATACCCAATCCTCCCATTTTCTTGGGTTTGCGGACTTTATCCCAAGCAATTAAATAAAATCTCTTATTGTCTTCAACTCCCAACCAAAGAAATTTTCTCTCGATTCTTTCAATAGCTTCAGCGAATTTTGGAGGGATCCCAAAAAAGACTCATAGCATAAACATGGAGATTTTGCAAAGAAGATTTCAAAATCTCAACTTTACCTACCATACTTAAGAGAGCTCCCTTTCAACCAGCAAGTTTCTTGAGGAACTTATCCACCAGCGAGTTCCAAAAGGAATCAGTGGGTTTTAAGCAAAGAGGGAGCCCAAGATAAGAAGGGAGATTGTTAATCTGGCACCCAAGGAATATTCCAATTATTATTTGTCTATGCTCAGGGGTATTTTAAAAAATAGGGATCTCTTTGTCTAGTTAATGAGCTACCCTGAGGCCTCACCATAGTTGTTCAGAGCACTCTTAAGAATTATGCCTCTTTGACAGTGGACACACCCATAAAAATGGAATCATCAACAAAATGTTTGTGTGCACACACAAGGTTGGAGGATGAAGGGTTTAGACATTTCAGCTACCCTTCATCAATCAACTTATTGATGGATTTTCTAAGGCACTCAGCCATAATGACAAAGAGGTCCCCCTACCTCAACCCCCTAGAAGCTTTGAAGAAAGAGGAGGGAGAACCATTAACAAGAATCAAGAACATAGCAAAGGTAACCAGTTGTAAGATAAGATGAATGACTTTAGAGTTGAAACCAAAAGCTGCCAGGAATCTTTCTAGAAAGGCCCAATCCACTCTACCATAGGCCTTAGAAAGATCAAGCTTCATCAAAAAACCCTATTTATTAGAAGATGAGAGGGAGTGGATATTCTCATGAACAACCAGAACATAATCCAAAATTTTGTGACTAGGAACAAAACCATTCTACTGAGGGGAAATAATCTTAGGAAGAATAGACATAATTCTTAAAGTGAGAAATTTTGAAATAATATTATAGAAGGAGTTGCAAAGACTAATATGTCTAAAGGAATAAAGAGAATTAGCACCAGCCACCTTAGGGATAAGAACTAAAAAAGTTCCATTAATTTCCTTCAGGATATTTTCGGCACCAAATAATTCCTTAACAAATCTAACAACATCCTGCTCTTCTATATGCCAAAAAATTTGGAAGAAGAAAATAGGAAAACCATTAGGGATAGGAGATTCATTACCTTCAAACGAGAAGATTGCATTCCACACTTCCAACTTAGAGGGGATCATCAGAAGAGAAGAATTATGACCCTCCTTCAAGATAGGGGGAACACACCTCAAAAACTGATATTTCTCTTGAATGTTGAGATTCTGGTAAGCCATGAGGAGATTAGAGAAAAAAATCCTAGCTTCCCTCCTAATATCCTCTTCCTTATCCATAGTAGAATTCTTGGAAATAAGATTAGAAATCCTATTAGAAGCTTTATGCTTAAGGGAAGTCATATGAAAGAACCTAGTATTCTTGTCACTAGTAGTCAACTATAGAGATTCGAATCTCTACTTCCAAAATTCCTCTTACATAGAGACAATAGTATGATATCTAGTAAGGTCCTCATTCTCCTCTGTTATGAAAATATTGGTATATCCTTCCTTTGGATCCTATCTTTAATGTCCTTTAGATCCATCTGAACATCACTTTTCATTAGGAAAATATCCCCAAACACTTCTTTATTCCATTTTTTGATATTGTCTTTAATGTTTCTCAAATTTTTTGCCACTCTGAACACAGTAGTACCTTTAACATCTATATTCCACCAAGTAGTAATGCAAGATTCTAGATTGGGATGAAGAGTCCACATTTTCTCAAATCTGAAGGGAAACCAAATTAGTGAGCATTTCTCGAAGGAGAAATAGGTATTTGGGGCCCCACAAGACTACTTAAATGTTGTGAGTTGGAACTACAGAGGTTAGCCTTGGAGAAGAGGTCCGGAGGTGGGGCCCATAGTGGAGGGAAATGATGTTATCATTTTGGTAGAAACATATAAACATGATGACTGCAAGGTGCCAAAGTTTGAAGGCTATAGGAAATTTTCAGTTTGGAATAAAAGGAATGAGACATGCAAAGGGCATAGCGGGGTGATGATGCCTATACATGAGAAGTGGTACAACATTGTAAAATTTGAAAAAGAAGAGCCAAATAAATAGTATATTTGGCTGCAAATTACAATGAATGATATGACCTTTAGGGTGGTTGCATGTTACTTTGCCCCACAAAACTCTAAGTTCTCTAAGAGGCAGAATTCAGATTGGGAAGATTTGTATACATCATTAAAAGGGGATATTTCAATATTCAACACCATTCATGAAATAATGTTAGTCGGAGACTTCAATGCTAGGACAACAAATAATCAATCTTTGCAGTTGATTGATAGTGAAAAAGGAGAAGACAACCCTCTATGGTTGGTAGAGGGCAATGGTCAATCTTGGAAAAGAACCTCAGAAGACGGTAATGGAGGTGTCTCATATTTTGGATCAGAGTTATTGGGGTTGTGTAGTTTGTTGGGTTTGGTTATTTGCAATGGGATGATATATTGGCCAAATTTGGGGGCTATCACGTGCAAAACATACAATGGGCAAAGTGTGGTTGACTATGTAATTTGTTCACAAAATATTACAACTAGAGTTATTGAGTTTGAAATTGGTGATTTCCCTATAGAGATGACATCTAATCACATGCCTTTATTTGTTAAGTTGGACTTCTCTTCAAACAGTTCGCACAATAAACAAGATTTCCACATGCAAAAGAAAGTAGAGAACAAAGACAAGATCCTCTTAAATTAGGAGCACATGAACGTCTTCAATGCGGGGTTGAGCAAAAATTTCATGAAATGAATAACCTCTCAGTGGGTGACAAGGTTAATGAGGAATGAGAATATGTTAATAGTAGCTTATTGATTTCTATAATCCATAAGGCTTTAAGTAGTTGTAAAAGATTATGTGGTAGAAAGAGGGAAACTAATACTTTTTGGGAAAACCCATGGTACGATGAGGAATGCAAGGAAACAAAGAGATCCATAAAATTGAAGGATGTAAGCAACGAACTCAAGAAGTGGTACAAAAATTGATTCAAGAAAAAAAAGAAGAGTATGTTAAGGCTAGAAGGAAAGAGTTAATTTTACTTGGAAAGCATGACCCCAAAAAGTTTTGGAAAGGGCTGCAGCAAGAGAGAAAACAAATTGAGATCTCTATTACACATGCTCAATAGCTTGAGTATGTAAAGTTGCTCTATGAATGACTGCATGAGAAGAATGTTCCTCCCATAGTGAATACAGCTGAGGAACTCTTCACGGTTGAAGATATTCAGCTAGGGATAAAGAAATTGGCAAGTGGTAAAGCTAGTGATATTGATGGGGTGCAATCTAAATTTTTAAAATGGGGAGCGAAAATCCTTTTTCCTCACATAAAAAGGAATTTCCAACCATGTCATCTATGATGGTTTCCCAGCATAATGGGTAAGGAGTGTGGTTATCCCCTTCTTTAAAAGTGGTGACATCAATAATCCATCTAACTACCACACTATTATGGTCAACTCCCTTTTTGGAAAAATTTTTGGGAGCATGATAGAATGTAGAATTAGCAGTTGAGTTGAAGGTGAAGGGAAAAGGGAAAGAGGGCAAGGAGGTTTCAGACCTAGGCATTATGCCATTGACCATTGCATCACTCTTTGACATTTAATAGAGAAAATATGGGATAATCAAGGAAAAGAAGCTTATTGTTGTTTTGTAGACTTTAAGAAAGCCTTGGCTATGATACCTAGGGACAAGCTATGGAACATAATGGTAGAATTGGGTATCCCTGACGAATACAAATTGGTAGTGCACAGATTATATGACAAAGTTAGAGCCAAAATTAGAACTAATAAGGGAATGTTTGAATGTTTTGGTAGTGACATTGGTGTTAAGCATGGATGTACTTTATCCCCAACCATGTTTGGGTTATACATTGATAAATTAGAAACTTGGGTAAACAAAACAGATGAGCAAGGTGTGCATTTGGCAACGTATGTGGTGAAGCTTCTTTTATATGTTGATGATCTTATTTTAATTAAAAAAATTGCTCAAGGGTTAAGAGATTATTTAAGGGCCTTAGAGTGCTTCTGCCAAGAGGTTGGGATGCAGGTGAACATTACCAAAACCAAAATCATGATTTTCTCTTTAAGGAGAAAAGAAAAGCATATTATGTTCTTTTTTTTAAGGCAACCCGCTAAAAATTGTGAAAGAATACAAGTATCTTGGGATTGACTTTCATTATAAACTCAGTTGGGAGACATGTAGAGTGAAAAGGTTACAAAGGGGCTGGAAAGCCTTGTATTTACTCCAGAATAGATGAAAAATGACTGAACTCTAGGATTGGAAAACTAGGAGGACTCTTTTCGATTTGCTGGTCATGCCACTGGTTCTCTATGGCTGCAAGATTTGGGGTGGCAGCTTGTCAAATTGTGGTTGGAGGCAGCTAGAGAGAATTCAAAAGCACCTAATTACAAGTAATCTCAAATTTAAGACCTCTGTACCTTATGATATCCTTTTAGTGAAAGCTGGGACTTTTCTGTTGGAGGCTTTAGCAATAACTTGGTTACTTAGCTACTTAAAGAAGGTTGACATGCAAGACCAGCAATGACCCAAAATTGTGAAGGATGATATTCTTATCTGTAGAAAGAAAACATGGATGAAGAAAAATATTAAGTGGTTGGATAAATGGAATATTAAGCTTCATGAGTGTCCTAATACAAATGTAGACATAAAAAAGTTGTCATAGAGAAGTTTCAGAGTGCCATGTGGACTAATAACATTGGTTATAAAAAGGCTTATTACATGCAAGTGTTCAACCCAACCGAGGACCATGGGGAGAAAACATACTTAAGGGCTGATAATAAAGGGAAAGCAAGGTTGTAAATGACACAATTGAGGACGGGATCACATCATCTCAGGTGCGAGATAGGAAGATGGAAGAGGCCCAAAGAGGCTTGGGAGGAGAGAACTTGCATGTTTTGTAGGACAGACATAATTGAAACTGAATGACACTTTCTCACTGTATGCACAACCTATGATGATATTCGAGCTAAATATGAAACCATCTTGAAAGTGGACAACATGCATAATTAATTTGAAGAGGATAAGATCAACTAAACTGCTAGTTTGCTTGAAGATCCATAAAAGAAGATCAGACCTGGAAAGGAATATGGAAATTGTTTAAGGTTGTGAGTTTCTTTGGTCCCTTAGACTGATTGGTTTCATGGACATCATTCATTCATTCAAAGTAATTATTCTGTTGGTCACTTCTAGAATTAAATAAGCAATTAAGGGTTTTTGTGGCCAACTTTTATCACCAAGAGCTTATATTCTAACGCAAAAAAATACATGTCTATATATCTATATATATGCCATACCATGACATCCATATATATATATATATATATATATATAGAATGTACTTCTCTTCACAAGAGTGGTGACATCAACAACCCCTCAAATTATTGTATAATTATGGTGAATCCCCTTCTTGGAAAACTCTTTGGGAGTATGTTAGAGCATAGAACTAGTGATTGGACAGAAAAAGAAGAAAGAAGAGCAAAGGAACAAGCGATATTAAAACCAAAGAATTCCATCATTGATCATTGCATCACTCTAAGACATTTCATTGAAAAAGTGTGGGAGAAACAGGGGGAGAAGCTTTTTACTGTTTCATGGACTTTAGGAGAGCTTTTGACACCAATCCTAGGGATAAGTTATGGCATAGAGTGGAAGAGTTAGAGGTCCCAATGGAGTTTAAGGTTGTTGTTTATAAGTTGTATGAATGGGTTATAACAAAAATCAGAACTAAGGAGGGGATATTTGCATGCTTTGGGAGTGACATAGGTTTCAAACAAGGGTTCCCTTTCTCTCCTATGTTGTTTGGTCTCTAAATTTATAAATTGGAAGAGTGGTTAAACAAGGCGAATGGAGAAAGCATTCATTTGGAAAGTAATGTGGTAAGGTTGATTTTGTATGATAATGACCTTATTCTTATTGCTAAATCCACTCAAGGTTTGAGAGGGCATTTGAAAAATTTGGAGCTTTTTTTCTAGGAGATAGGGATGCAAGTTAATACCTCTAAGACAAAAATCATGATCTTTTCTTTGAAAAAGAAAAAAACAACAACACACTTTTATTTTTGAGGGCATCTCTTTAGAGATTGTGGAAGAGTACAAATACCCTAGGAATTGATTTTCACTATAGGATATGTTGGGAGACATGTAGATCAAAAAGAATACAGGGGGGATGGAAAGCCTCTTACCTTCTTCAGAATAGATGCATGAAAGTTGATTTGTGGGATTGGAGGACCAAGAAGACTCTCTTTGGTCTCTTGGTAGTTATGGTTATTCTTTATGGGTGTGAGGTTTGGGGGAGTAACGTGTCAAATCACTAGTAACCTCAAGGTCAAGTCAATAGTCCCATATGAGATCCTCTTGGTGGAGACTGGTATGTTTCTTGTTGAAGCCTCAACAATTATTCGATTTCTATTCTACTTTAAAAAGTGGGAAATATGAATATGCATCGATGGCCTAGGATGGTGGTTGAGGAGGAGTTAGAACATAGAAAAAAAATGTGGAAGAAACAAAATAACAAGTGGTTAAATAAATGGAACATAAACCTCCATGACTGCCCAAACTCTAATATAGAGATAAAAAGGTTGGTGTTTAAGAAATTCAAGACTGCCATGTGGACAAAACAAACAGGCAGAAAAAAAGCTTACCATGTCAAAGAATTTACCCCCGCGTGGGATCATGCGTGATAAAGAATATTTAGGTTTTTCAATTAAAGGTAAGGCCAAAATTCTGATTGCTCAACTGAAGACCAACTCTCATCATTCGCGATGCAAAACTGGTATATGGAAAGTTCCCAAAGAGATGTGAGAAGAAAGAACTTGTACTTTTTGCAACAGAGGGGTGGTTGAAATAGAGTGGCATTCTGTCAAAGAATGTACAAATTATGAAGATATTCACAGTCATTACAAAGAAAACTTACTGGTGAAAAATTTGAATGAACTTTTTGAAGAGACAAAATTACACAAAATGACTACTTTCCTAATGAGGATCCACAACAAAGGGATCAACTTGGAGAAATTTCAACAGGAAGATCAAGTGGTCCTCTCTTGGTCCCTTAGATTGCTGGTCTCATGGACGTCATTAAAATTCCTTCCTTCATTCATTCATTCATTCATCCATTACATGATTTAATTTTTTAAACGAAGGACTTGACAGACAGGAATTTGATAGAGGTTTGGTACGTGTCATACAAAATTTGAAAAATTTCTCTCGCTCAATTTTTTTGAATAAGATTGATTTTAAAATTTGCATACCACATTTGAAATCAATTCAAATACACTAGCGGTATTTTATGGAGTGATCATGGAGGCCATACAACAAAAAATAGTGTTGTAGGGAAAGAGCATGGATGCCATTCTAGTCTGAAGCTCGTTGATGGCGTCTAATCCAATGCTGACACATCAAGCAACACAAATTCTTATCCTCGAACAAAGATTTAAGAATTTCAAGCTCCATTTCTTTGAAAGTATACTGAATGTCAATTAACGCCTATGTTTCTGGAAGTGGGGACGATTTGGGAAGAATCTCGACCTCCTTTGTAAATATGGTGATAATATTTTTGGTAGTGGAGGAGATTCGATCGAGCACGTGTTTTGTCATTGTTAGCTGAATTTTTCATCGAGAATGTGATGAGGCATGGAAAGCAGAAATTATATGACAATATTTGAGAAAAAATTAACATTAAAGGTAGGGAAACCACCAAAAGGTTATGGTTAGAATGCCCAATTCTAACCAACTCTCTAGAAAATAATTAATTTCACAGAATTGATGGCTTCTGACCTCTTAAACTACTTAGGATAAACATCTCGACAAATTATTATTTTTTGATGATGGGTTCAGACCTGCAAGGCTACCCAACATAGGTACGAATCCTATGAGCAACCAACCAGCGAAGGCCCACCACAGAGACATTTTAGCAACTCGATACAGGTGCACTCATGCCTGAAACCTCTTCAGCTAAGAGCCAAGGACTTAGGGGTATCCACACCACCCAAAATGCCCGGGGCACGATCCCGAACTCATCCCTTATGATGTCAGAGCCTTGCACTCATCAAGACTTGATCCCTAGTGGGCTCATTAATAAACATCTCAACAATGTTTGAAGTGACTGGTTTGATTTTTTTCTTCATATTAAGTTTATAAAGGCGGGAATTGTGGAACAACCTTAGAAAGATTTGTTTTATTTGATTGGTAGATAGTTTGATTTAAAAGAGCTAGAAGATAAAGATTTGTTTGATTTGATTTGTAAAAATGTGCTTTGAAAGAGATAGAAGAGAAAGTCCTCTCAAACAATAAATGATGACATCGAAAGTACAGGCTATCTATTCAGCTGCATTGTAAGATCCCAGCCAAATTTTGGTTCTAGAATTGGGCATTCTGGTTAGGATTAAAAGACAGAAATCTAACAGTTACATGCAAAATATAGCTAATACAACAAAGAAATAAAACACATAGAAGAAACAAAGATTTAATGTGGTTCACCCAAATTCTGGGCTATGTCCACCAAATAGAGAGTCAAATATTATATCCCAGTAAATTACCTTGATTACAGTATTCAATCCCTTACAACCCAATCCCACTACAAGAAGCTACCAAAAACATATATAAAATCCCTAACCCAAATTAATTTTAGCAAGACTCATGTCTGTTACAAATTAGGGTTAGAATATGTTAGCCAATAGAGAAAAAATAACTCCCAACAACTTTCACGATAATAAAATAATTTTAGGGAGGATACCTAGGGCGTTGCCCCAAGACCCCATAAGGGGTGTTTCCCCTTGACCCCATATTGGGGGCACTATCCCCAAACCCTTGTAGAAAAAATTGGGGGGAAACCACGTCGATAAAAGTGGGGAAAAACAACCTTCGAGTCTGATTAGGCTCCATATAACAACAATTCTAACCATAAGCTTGATCTTGTTGAGGCGATGTATTTACATTATTTTTATTTTTATTTTCATTTGCACATAATAGAACCAATGAAAAGGATTTGAAAATTTGAAGCAAATGTGTTTGGCAAGCATGATGCCAATCTCAGAACTCACGTTGACATCTACCCAAACTATATAGCCATTGAACAAAAAAATGGAAGTAGTAACAAAATATTTGTAGGGTTTTAGATGCAATTTTCCAAAAATGCATTGATTGCAAGAATTGCAGATGTTCAGAGGATTCACTTGGTGAATGGGTTTTAAAATTTTGAAGTACATGTGATCGCAAATTTTTAAAATCAAAACCTCTACCATTGTTATCTCTGTCTTGATGACATGTAACTGATTGAATGTTTAATAATGTTAAGTTGAAGATAATGCAAGGCATTAAATAAGTTAATGTATTGTATTATCATTGATGTCAACTTGATATCATATGTATGGTCATGTACATAATGCCAAAGACTTCAGAGAACCAAAAGAATAAAGGTTATGCTTTCAACAATGCATAAAAGTCAAGTATTCACTAAGTGACAAACAACACCGATGGAGTGCACACCGACGGACAAAGCAAAGAAGAACAGTCAAAGTGATACCCGATGATCATAAGTATAGTGTTTCCCAACAAAAAAAAACCACAGGATGCCCGACGAGAAAAGTTAGAAGGTTGCCCGACGAGCTAAAGATAGAGTTGCCCGACGAGTAAAATTCCAATGATTCCCGACAGACGAAGATCACGAAGCTAACTGGAGTCTAACCAACGGAATTGTCAGTTGTCACTGACGACTAACTGAAGTGTTAACTGACAGAACAAAGAGTTCAGAAAATGACAAAATATCTAGCTGGCAGAGCTAAAAATAGACTTAACTAGTTGTCTACTTTGTTTTATTCAACCAGAGATAAGTGAGTGATTTAAAGATGAATTGTATAGTTGGAAAGAAGATATCTATAAGACAAATCAAGAGTTATGATTTAAATCAAATTGGCTGGATTGTTTTTCACGCCAAGAATCAAGAATCAAGAAACAATGAATATTATGTCTATATAAGAGACAAGCTTAATTCATTTATGAATGTGATTAAGGGGAGTGAATAGAAAGAGGATGCTGAAGAGAAACTAATGAAGAACAAATTCATACAGTCTTGATCAAAAAAGCTGAAGGAAGAGCTAAGGAATTCTGTAGACACCGACGAACAGTGAGCACAACATCACAAATCAGAAAGTATGGAGCACAAGGATTGAACTGATACATTGGTCAGAGAGGTAATGTACTTAAATAGATATGAAAATCTGCAATTCAAAGTTGCAATATGAACAGGTCATAGTGTTTCAGTTTAACCATTGAAGCATCAAGTCTCTTAACCGAGCAGGACTTAACAGTCTTCTATATATTGAGGTACATCTCAAGGAGTGCCAAAAAGGTTGATTCATGAAAGTAGCATTGGACTTGCCCGATACCTATTGACAGTCTAAGAAGGAGGCTGATTCAAAGATGGTAGCAATAGATGCCCAATACTAAGTGACAACCTCTATGTATAAAATCCTCTAACAAGGTCACACTTAATAGTGTGTTTGTAACCTTTAACAGGGTTATCTCCTAACAGGAATCACTTCAGAAGAGTGAAAATTTGGGGTACCGGTCCCAATGGTTTTTCCCCTAACAGGGTTTCCACATTAAAATTCATGTGTTATGTGTGTATGATTCATTTCTCTACTATTTTGCATCTTACATAGCTAACTCTGGATTGATCGGTATACTCTACTTATTTACTGAGTTTTGGTAAATAGGTATACTGCTTATCGGTAATCAAGAAAGACTAAGGATTGACAGAGCAAACCGACAGACAGTTAATCATTATTAGTATTTTATGGCATGCATCTTGTAGGGACATAATAATATGAGGTTTGTTGATTGGTGGTTAAGTTTGAAGGATAAAAATTTGAGGCCACTGATTCACCCCCCCACCTCTTAGTTATTACTAACAATTGGTATCAGAGCTTGTGTGCTTAGAAAGGAAGGTTTCAAGACCTAATTCAAGATCATAAGATGAACAGACGAGATGTGCCCAAGTTGAACAAAGACAACTTTTCTTTATGGCAAAGTAGGGTAAGACTCCACTTATTAGGTATTGGTAATGATGTTACTCAATTCCTAGATACAGAATATGTGTTGCCCATAGGAGTATTGACAGTAGATCAATTGAGAGAGAAGCATGAGCACAACTGCATGGTCATAGAGCTTTCTTCCTCACTCTCTGATGTTGAATTTGAAGATGTCAAAGATTGCAAAACTACAAAGAATATGTGGGACAAACTAAAGCTTGTACATGGAGGTGATACAAATGTTCTAAGATCCAAGGTAGAAAGCCTTAGAGGAAATTTTGATGATCTCAGAATGAAAGAAGGATAAAATATCACACTGTACAACACAAGAATCAAAGAAGTAGTCAACACTATATGAGGAGTTGGAGGTACACTTGAAGAGGAGATAGTGGTAAGTAAAATCTTAAGAACCTTACTGCCTGTATATGCTATTAGAGTTTCTGCCATTCAAGAAATGAGAGAAGTAGCAAACAATACAGTTACTCTTGATAGTTTAATTGGTAGACTAATTTCATTTGAGATGAATAACTTTGATAATAGTGTCTTACCAAACTTAGAGTCTGCATTTAAGTCTTCTATGAGAATAAGAAAATCAAGTCATAGACACACATCTAGAAGAGATAGTGAAATTGAAAGTGAAGAAGAAGATCTAGATGAAATAGAAGCACTTATGACTAGAAGAATGCAGAGAGGCAAATGTAAATACAAAGACAAGTTACCACTTGTATGCTTTAATTGTAAAGAGATTGGACACTTTGCTGCAAGATGTCCTAACATAAGAAAAGAAGACAGAGTTAATGCCAAATCTTTTGAGAAGAAATCTGACAGAGGTGATAACAAAGATTACAAAAGTTACTAACAATCAGAAAGAAGAAATGCCTAAGACTACAAGGACAAGTGCAAGAAAGCCAGCTACCTTGTTGCTTGCAAAGATGAAGATACTGAAACCAAACCTGATGAAGACATCAAGATGGTGTTTATAGCTATGAAAGATGATTCAGATGAAGATGAAAGGTATGTAGAATAAGCACTCATATCTAAGGTTAGCAATAATGACATCTAGATTATAGATAGTGGCTGCACTCACCACATGACCGGTGACAAAGAAAATTTTAACACTTTTGAGTATTATAATGGTGGTACAGTAAGAATGGGCAATGATACACCTTGTCCAGTTGAAGGTAAAGGAACTATAATGTTGAATAACCTGATTAAATGTGAAAATGCTTATCAGGTAAAAGAATTGAATTATAATCTGTTGAGTGTTTCTCAGCTGAATAATTCAGGTCACAGAGTAGCATTTGAGAATAAAAAGTCAAAGATCTTCAATGAATCAGGAAGATTGATTGGTGCTGGTGAACAAACAAAAGGTAACTTATTCTATCTGAATGATACTAACACCACTTTCTTAATGACTAGAAATGAAGACATATGGTTGTGGGACAAAAGATTGTGTCATGTGAATTTTGAGGCTTACATGATGAAAATAAGTGGAAGGAGAAATGTAAGAGGCTTACCGATGATGACATATCCTGACAACATCATGTGCAAGAATTGTCAAGAAGGTAAGATGACAAAGTCTAGTTTCAAAAGTAAAACCCATACATCTGATGATACATGTGGACCAATGAGGACAACAAGTTATTATGGAGATAGATATTTTATTCTCTTTGTTGATGATTACTCTAGAATGATGACAGTTATGTTTCTAAAAGATAAATCTAATGCATTTAAGACATTTAAATGGTATAAGGCTATGGTAGAGAAAAAAAGTGGTAAGGATCTGAAATTTTTGAGATCAGATAGAGGAGGAGAGTTTATATCAGATGAATTCACTAATTTATGTAATGAGCATGGTATAAAAAGATAGGTTTCTGCACCAAGAACACCACACCAAAATGAGATTGCTGAGAGAAGGAATAGATCCATAGTTGATTGTGCCAGAACACTGATGATAGAGAAAGGCATCACCCAAATCTTCTAGAGGGAAGTTGTCAGTACTGCTGTCTACACATTAAACAGAGTACAATTGAAGAAGGACACAAAGAAGACACCCTATGAGCTTTGGTACGGTAAAACACCCAATGTAAGTTACTTCAAAATCTTTGGTAGTTAATGTTATGTCTTAAACGATGATAGAAATGGAAAGCTTGATGCCAAGAGTGATGAAGGTATCTTTCTAGGGTATTCCACCAAAAACAAGTCTTATAAATGTCTTATCAAGGTTTCTTACAAAATTGTTGAAAGTGCAAATGTAAAGATAGATGAATTTGCAGAAAAGAATGAGCTGGAAAGCACAAAAGAACCAGAAGACTAAAATAGGTTTGTATACTATGAATAACCCAACACTCTACCCGAGAAATAATGCTTAAATTCAGGGAAATAGAATGTTGTAACCGACGGTCAGACTGCAAATACCGACGGTCAGGATAATAATCAAAATAATGTGCAAGGTGAAGAAGAATAGAATGAAGGACAAAATGATGATCAAGATGATAGAAAAAGAGTTGAACCAGTTCTTGCTAGATATGTAAGAAGGAACCATCCAGAGATCTAGATCATAGGAGATAAGAAATCTGGTACAAGAACAAGAAGTAAGTCTTTAAACTCAAGTTGTTTAATTTGTGAGTTTGAGCCAAAATCTGTCAATGCTACACTTGATAATGAAGAATGGATAAGTACTATGAATGATGAGGCAAGAATGTCATCGGTACTGAATGGATATTCAGGAATAAGCTAAATGAGAATGGAGAAGTCACAAGGAATAAAGAAAGACTAGTATGCAAGGGGTATGCACAAGAGGAAGGTATTGACTATGGAGAAACCTTTGCACTCATTGCTAGGCTAGAAGGTGTAAGAATACTACTTTCTTATTTTTCATTCAAAGGATTCAAGGTATACGAGATGGATGTCAAGTCAGCATTCCTAAATGGAATACTTGAAGAAGAGGTATACATTGAACAACTAGAAGGGTTTGTAGATCTAGAAAAGAGAAACATGGTATGTAGACTTCATAAAGCCTTGTATGGATTGAAACAATGTCCTAGAGCCTGGTATGAATGACTTCATTCCTACCTTATAAGTATTGGATTTGTAAGGACTAGTGAAAACAATAATCTTTATTTGAAGGAAGATACCGATGCTAACACTTTGATTGCTGAAATATTTGTTGATGAAATCATATTTGGAGGCAATGATATGATATGCAAATAATTTGCTAATGAGATGAGCAAAGAGTTTGAGATGTCTATGTTTGGAGAGATCAAGTTTTTTCTTGGTCTACAGATCATGCAACAATGTGAAGGTATTTTCATTACACAGTCCAAATACATTAAAGAGGTCCTGAAAATATTCAAGATGGAAGATTCCAAACTAGTTGGAACACCGATGGCTACTGGATGTAAGTTAACAAAGGAGGATGAGACAATAGAGGTAAATCAAACTTTGTATAGATCAATGATTGGAAAACTCATGTATGTTGTACACACTAGACTAGATATTGCACATGTAGTAGGAATTGTTGCTAGATTTTTTGCTAACCCCAGGGAATCACATATGACTGCTGTGAAAAGAATTTTAAGATATCTAAAGAATACCAAGGAATATGTATTGTGGTATAGAAGAGAAGGGAAATTTGAACTTAAGGCGTTTACCGATGCTGATTGGGCTAGAAATCTTGATGACCGGAAGAGCACAACTGGAGGAGCATTCTTTATGGGTGACAGACTTGTCACATGGATTAGCAAGAAGCAAGGATGCATCTCTCAGTCTACTACAAAAGTAGAGTATGTTGTTGCTACTACAAATTTCTCAAATATTTCATGGATCAAACAGTTACTGGAAGGTATGCATATGAAGATCCTAGAACAAGTGATTATCTATTATGATAACACCAGTGCAATAAACATTTCCAAGAATCTATTCATGCATGCTATGACTAAACACATTGCCATCAAGTATCATTATTTGAGAGAACAAGTTCAAGAAAAAGAGGTGATACTTAAATATGTTCAATCCAAAGAACAACTAGCTGATATCTTCACCAAGTCACTGCCAAAGGATACATTTGAGTACTTGAGAAAGAGACTAGGGGTCAAACCCTTGTCTACCAGTCAATAGAATGAATGAAGGCTACATCAACCTACATAATGTCAGAATATCATTAATGTTGATGCAAGCAAAGAGATAAACTTCAAAGCTACATCTATATACAAACATGTATATATCAACACCGAGCACCAAAAGCATATTGTCATATTGCTGATGGATAGGGAAATTCAATGAATATATTATGGATGGAGAGATGTGATTGTTTGACGTTAATGTCAGATATTTGTGAGATATTTGTTTGGCATTGTTGTCAAAGGGAGAGAGATTATCCATATTATCACATCCTTTTGTAAAAGGAGAGAGATTATCCATTATCACATTACTCCAATAAGGAGAGATTATATCCTTAGGGAGAGAAATTGTATGAAAAGATTATACAAAGGGAGAGTTGCTGACAAGAGAAAAGACATCAAAAGAGAAGAAAAATCAAGGGATAGAAATTGACACAAGGAGAGAACAGAACACATCATAAGACAAAGAGCTGCAAGAATAAAATCTAAGCTAAAACATAGCTTACCGATGATAAAAATTTTATCGGTTATTAGAACAAAAAGATTGGTAGTTTGATGAATCCAAACTATTGTATTTCATATTGTATTAGAAATAGTATAGTGTGATAATATAGTATGTTTCCATCAATGCCAAAGGGAGAGATTTGTGACATGTAACTGATTGAATGTTTGATAATGTTAAGTTGAAGATAATGCAAGGCATTAAATCAGTTAATGTATTGTATTGTCATTGATGTCAACTTGATATCATCTATACGGTCATGTACATAATGCCAAAGACTTCAGAGAACCAAAAGAACAAAGGTTATGCTTTCAACAATGCATAAAAGTCAAGTATTTACTAAGTGAAAAACAACACCGATGGAGTGCACACCAATAGATAGATGAAAGAAGAACAGTCATAGTGATACATGGCAATCAGAAGTATAGTGTTTCCTGACGAGCAAAGTCAGAAGGTTGCCCGATGAGAAAAGTCAGAGTTGCTCGATGAGTAAAATTTCAATGATGCCCGACAGACGAAGATCACGAAGCTAACTGGAGTCTAACCGATGGAACTGTCAGTTGTCACCGACGACTAACTAAAGTGTTAACCGACAGAACATAGAGTTCAGAAAATGACAAAATATCTAGCTGGCAGAGATAAAAATAGACTTAATTGGTTGTCTACTTTGTTTTATTCAACCAGAGATAAGTGAGTGATTTAAAGATAATTTGTACAGTTGGCAAGAAGATATCTACGAGACAAATTAGGAGTTATGCTTTAAATCAAATTGGCTGGATTTTTTTTTGTGCCAAGAATAAAGAATCAAGAAACAATGAATATTATGTCTATATAAGAGACAAAATTAATTCATTTATGAATGGGATTAAGGGGAGTGAATAGAAAGAGGAGGCTGAAGAGAAACTGATAAAGAACAACTTCATATAGTCCTAATTAAACAAGCTGAAGGAAGAGATAAGGAATTTTGCAGACACCGACGAATAGTGAGCACATCATCACAGAGAAAAAAGTATGGAGCACAAGGATTGAATTGATACATTGGTCAGAGAGGTAATGTACTTAAACAGATTTGAAAATCTGCAATTCAAAGTTGCAATATGAACAGGTCATAGTGTTTCAGTTTAACCATTGAAGCATCAAGTCTCTTAATTGAGCAGGACTTAACAGTATTCTATATATTGAGGTACATCTCAAGGAGTGCCAAAAAGGTTGATTCATGAAAGTAGCAATGGACTTGCCCGATACCTATTAACAGTCTAAGAAGGAGGATGATTCAAGGATGGTAGCAATAGATGCTCGATACTAAGTGACAAACTCTATGTATAAAATCCTCTGACAAGATCGCACTTAACAATGTGTTTGTAACCTTTAACAGGGTTGGCTCCTAACAGGGCTCACTTCAGAAGAGTAAAAATTTGGGGTACCGGTACCAGTGGTTTTTCCCCTAATAGGGTTTCCACGTTAAAATCCATGTGTTATGTGTGTATGATTCATTTATTTACTATTTTTCATCTTACATAGCTAACTCTGGATTGATCGGTATACTCTGCTTATTTACTGAGTTTCAGTAAATAGTTATACTACTTATCAGTAATCAAGAAAGAATAAGGATTGACAGAGAAAACAGACAGACAATTAATCATTATTAGTATTTTATGGCATGCATCTTGTAGGGACATAATAATCTGAGGTTTATTGATTGGTGGTTAAGTTTGAAGGATAAAAATTTGAGGCCACTGATTCATCCCCCCCCTCTCAGTTATTACTAACATGTCTATGCTCAAATGGAGGCTTTAAATTGGGCAAAATGCCGAGTCGTTAGATCTGAGTCCTAGAGAACCAAATCTGCTATGGGAGGGAGTCAACCTCATGACTGATTTACTATTTTTTGTTATGCCAATCTCAGTAAAGTATCACAAATCCAGGCAATATTCCTTCTCACAACTATTGATTCAAATTTACTTGCAATTATTGTTTCCTCTTTTCATTTGTTATCATTTTGATTCTCTGAAATTATATTCTCTTGTTTGCACAAGAGTGAATGTGATTGAAATGTAAGAAATACATTATCATTAAATTCTTGTCATGGTCCACTCCATTGTTCTTGACTACTGCAGAGTATATGTAAAGTTTTTATTACCAGTGGATGACATAATTTTAGTCAATTTTTTCTGTACATCGAATTTCTTTTTAAAAAAACAAATCTAAGTTTATCTCACTTTATTTTATTCAAATGCGAGTTCTCTTGTATATTTCCTATCAAATGCCAAAAGCATGTGGAATGACCTTAATGAGAACAATGTTGTGATAACACATGCAAATTTAATATTTTTTTCTTTTCTTTCCCTACATATTCAAATTAACAAAGGGAGAGGTTCTTTGTTTTAATAGGGTAAGATTGAAAAACAAATATTTGGGCTTATTACAGGTATACCAACTAATGTTTCTATCATTGATCAAAAGAATCTATAGTAATGACATCCTAATGTGATTGAGTTGCTAAATTAAAACACCTGGGAGGTGGTAAAAAAAAAATTTGTGCAAGGGACTTGGGGAGTTAAAAGAGCTTCTAAAGATGGTGTTGTTGACATTGCTGATATTCTATTTCACCCATTGCAAATGTTGTTTACATGATGAGGACAAAGTTTGAATATGAATATGAAGGTCAAGGTGCCCAATTTTTTTCATGAATTATATTTGTAGACACCCTAAAATGGACAGGCTTGCGACTTTACATTAAAAACCCTAATTTTCATCTATTAATTAATGGTTTCTTAATCATTAATTAATCATCTATTTTATTCTAAATTCATCTTTCTCAAATCATCTAATC
>MU227783.1:37796-101554 GCA_018584345.1 Thuja plicata | reverse complement strand
AATATTTAAACTTACTAATTAAATTCTTCCAATTAAATTAATTTCAATTAAATTAATTTAATTTCATCAAATAAAGCAATTCTTAATTAAAAATAATTCAATTATCTCACATGTTGAAAACAATTAAAAAATAAATGAATTAAATATTCATTTATTTTCAAAGAGATAACTTCAATTACATCACATGGGTTACTCCACCCATCTCTCCAGTTCACATGGGTAACCTCACCCACCTCTTCAGTTCAAAAAGGTAACTCATAATTAGCTCCTCAGTTAACCAAACTCTATCTCCTCTTAACCAAATAAAGAGGTGGAGTTTACTGTGGATCTCTCCTGTTCCTTTTGATCACAACCGTTCATCTCCCCATCTCTGGGATTGATCTCAACCACTCATTTCATCAGCAATTCCTATATAATAAACCCTTCATAACCATTTGAAGGATCTAGGATTTCAAGCTTAAAGCGCCATTACTCTGTCAACATTCAAGCTATCTTGCGATCACACACACTTTGCAATTGTCAAATTCTCGACGCTCCTCAAGTCGTAGACGCTGCCCAGCCAATACTGAGCATCAAGAACAATGTTTCGGAAGGAGTATAGAGAAACAATAGAAGCTTCAAGCATCGAAGGGTTTGCATTCGTTTGTCTTCCTTTTTTTTGTTTGTACATTTTATTGCTCACGTTTATGTTATTCGTTTAGTAGTCATTGCGTATTGGATTTGCATGCACTTGTGAACCTTGGCTACTAACCCCCGCCCTTGGAAAGCTGTGGGAAACTGGAGAGAGAGGCGTACAATATTATTTAAAAGTTTAATTTGATTTTCATTTAACGCACTCAGAGTTATAATGTCTAAGTTTGCATCAAGTTACCATCCAATGTGAAAAATAGTTTTCTGAATGGCAAAAGCTCTTAAATTGCTTAGGAGAGAAATATCCAACTCTTGACATTGAGAAAACTCTATGAAACCTTAGCTTTTAGAACACAATAGACTACCTCCAATATCCATTTTGATCTTCATATGATCTAGTTTATTAAATGTTTTCATCAAATTTCTTGGCAATGGTTAAATTGGACATCTATGATTTACTTTTTATGAAATGTAAAATTAAATAATACCAAAATTTGTTCTCAAACCTTTTCTTATAATCTATGCACATTATTTGCAGAATCTAAATGTAAATTCTTATCTTTTCATGGACCTTCTATCTCAAAACCTCTAAACAAAATTTAAATGCTCTACCTACATTTTTCTATTAATGTGTCAGATTTGTTTCCTTCTACTATAGCATAGTGCAAGCTATGGGAGGAGAAAATATTAATATGATATGTCAATCCCTGCATGTTGATAGGAGTTTGGGCCCATCTATAGTTGATCAGGCAACTTTTGCGAGTGCAAATTCTACAGTTGTAGGAAGTTATATCTTTGGAGCAAAAGATAGTCCACCTTCTGTAATTGCTCTCTTGAAAAAAAGTGTTGAAGAAGCTCAAAAAATTACATAATCTTTATTTATAGAATGAATGCTCTCAAAAATCACTTATACTATTGGAACATCACATTGTCTTTTAATAAACATGGATGTTTTTAGATGAAATCTCCACTATGTTGGCATTGTTTGTGTGACAATTGTATTTTTGTTATGCTTGGTTATTCTTTTATAAAATATACATACTAGTAGTAAATATACACAAATTGGAAAGATTTTCCCATCATTTTATACTTAAAACACTATTTTCCTTTTGATTCTTTTATTAATGGCATATTGACATGATTGTATGTGTTGTCATTGATGTCAATATATCAGAGTAATCAGAGGAACAAGAGGAATTGATCAGAAGATCTATTTGTTTGTTGCTAACTTAACTATTGCAGGTTAGCCAGTGGAATAGGATGTTCAGAGGTTTTGTGAGAATCAAATATTATAGATATGAAGTCGCGCACATGGGAGATTGTTGAAGAAGGTTGGTACTTAGTTCACTCCAAGTTTTAGAGGATACCATGAAGATTTGGGCATGATTCAAGATCAGAATTGTGAGTGGCATACTAGCTAACAGATAATGTTGACAGGATGAAAAAAATAGGTTTGGGGTGCACAATCAGGTTAGAATTTCATGGAGAAAACCTAGGAGTATGTTTGGGACATACTTAGGTGTCTTCAAATTGTTTGTACTTCAGAGTTCTAAACTGCATAATCTTATTGTCTCAGATACTTGTTGACATTGTTCTTCAGGTTCGGTAAAAAAAGAGCAGGAAAATCCAATGGTTGTGGTGGATTTGAGTGTTTATCATGATGCTATAGGATGTTTTTGAAGTATGTGTTTGATGAGTTGGCAATACACATTGATCAAAAGGATCAGAATTGTGAGCTTTTAAGTTAGTAATAATATTTTTATAATTGTTCATGTTCTTGGCTAACTTAGTTGGTAAAATATGTTGTGCAAGTGCTAAATCATGAAATATGAGAGATTTATGATCTCAAGGTGATTGATATAGGTCATGGCTATGAGTTGACGGTTAGAGATGAATTTGAAACAAGAGATTTGGCATGTTGATTTGAAAATATGGTGAATTATGTTTTTTCGACCTAGTCCTTGGTATAAGATGATGAATTAGGACAAATTCAAGGTGCAGATTATGGATGTGAATGCTAGAGGTGGATAGAAGTATTTCAACAAGGAGTTAAATAGAGATCTGCATTATACTACATCAGAGTTTTATCATACATAAGGTAGATGTCATTTCATAGTTCACAAAATCACAGATCATTGTAGTGATTGAATTGTAAGGCATTGAGCCTTCCTCAAGTTTCGAGCCCAAGGCTTTTCATTTGAGTAGTGAGGTCTAGGCAGTGAGCTTGAATGCATGTGCATTCCCCATATATTGTAATAGGTTTGTACTTCTAAAATTTTATTTACTTATTGTGGGTAATCAACCCCACCGTTGTTTTTCCCCTAACAGTGTTTCCATGATAAAAATCTTGTGTCAAGTTGTGTGGATGTGATTCTAATTTGTGGATGGATGCTTATTTTATTTTCAAGTAACCAGATCAGAATTTAGAATATTTAATATCAAGGGTTTTAAATACTAAGGGCTTGAGGTTTCAAGTTTTGGGAATAATTAATTCACCCCCCTTCTTAGTTTTCCACTACCATATTATTAACAATTGGTATCAGAGCTTGGTCTCTTGAAGGAAGCTTAACAACTTCAGGGAGATATGATATGGAAGCTTGCAAGAATGACAATCCAAGGTTTGAAGGCACAAACTATCCTATATGGAAAGGATGGATGATCACTCATCTAAGATGCATTGGAGAAGACTACTGTGCCATCACAAAAAACTCTTACACTCCTCCTACAGATCTATCTACGGTTACATCATATGTAAATAAGCAATTTGAGTATAATATTAGAGAAAAGGAAGCATTACTAAGTGCCCTATCAGATAATGAGTATAAAAATGTGAAGGAATTAGATAATTCTCATCAAATTTGCACAAATTTAGAAACCCTTCATGAAGGTGATGTATGTGTCAAGCAAGCCAAGTTACAAAGCCTGAAAGGAAGATATGAATCCCTGAGAATATATGAGGATGAGAACATCAAATCTTACATGTTGAAGATAAATGAAATAGTCTGTAGCATTAGATGTGATGGTGGTGTAGTGGATGAAGGAGAGATTGTTTCAAAGGTGTTGAGATCTCTACCTACTGCATACAAGAGAAAAGTTTCTTCTATTGCAGAAATCAGAATTGTTGTTGTCGTGACAAGAGATACATTGGTTGGTAAGCTATCTTCTTTTGAAATGAGTGAATTTGGTGATTATTTACCCAAAGTTGAATCAACTTTCAAGGGTAAAATATTAGGAAGAGATGCATAGATCAGATCTAGGTGAAGGGTCTACAAGAAGAGTATCAATATTTGAAAAGGAGATGAGAGATATTGAAGAGGAAGAGAAAGAGCTTTGATAATTGGAAGTATTGGTTGCAAGGAGACTATCAAAAGAATGTGGTAAGTACAAAGGAAAATGCCCTTTAAATGTTTTTGTTGCAAGAAGATAGGACATTGTACCTCTACATTTCTAGAGATTTCCTAAGTACAAGTTTGATAGGTCTAAGGATGACAAAAAGTGTTATTATACTGTGTATGCGTGAATTTGGGTCTTCACATGTAGCTACAAATACACACACTTCAATGATGGATTAAGTGGTTAGCGGGTTATAAAAAATGAAATCAGAATATTAAAAACAACATCCTAAGCTAACCGACAATGGTTCATTGCCTTCTAGTAGGTAGGAGTATGAAATTTTCTCTCAGGTCATCGCAAAGTCCACTGACTACACACTGTTCTAAATGAAGGATTTTAAAGCAATATGATTGATCTAAAATGATTGATTAATCTAAATGCAAATGCAGTTTGTTGTTCATCCAAGCTAATTAGATTTATTTTAAAGAACCAAATGAAAGATGATGATTCATTTTAAAACCCAAATCAAATGTGCTCTAAATTAGATTGATTGCATGCTTGAAAATAAAACAACAATGCTAAATGATTAAAAGCTAAGAAAAGAAAATGCAGTATAATAACGATAGAAGAGTTAGGATCCTTTGTGAAGGAAATGAATTTCTCTTTTATCGAAATCTCTCAAATCGATGGTCGAGATCAAAAGAAAAGAGTGGCTCAAATTTGATTTGAGAAAGCACAATCCATGTGCAAAGAATGTGACTGGTGGAGAGAGATAGTTGAATGAACTGATTGATCAGTATTTTTGGAAACTTCCATATTCAGTTCTCAGTTAACTGAAATGTTTCCAAAATGATAAATAGTGGAGAATCAGTTAACTGAGTGGAACTTGATTATTTCCAATTTGATAACCAGTTGACTGGATTTGATGATGTCATATACATATTTTTAATAATTTAAATGATTTTGAATGCATATTTTGTTTTTATTAATTAATTTAATTCCTTTTTTATTTAATTGACAATTGAGAAATTTTATTTAATTAATATATCATAATATCAATTAAATAATTAACACAAGGTTTATTTGCCAATGTATTATGATTTTAGGAATTAATTAAGTAATCAAGTATGATGATTGACTAGGACCTAGGGTTCAGGTCAGATTAGCTTGAATTTGATAGATTGAGGAATTGCCTATTTGATTTAGGACTTAGGGTTTATCAAGATTAGGGTTTCCTGATTAATTATTGTTTTTGGGGGTCTACGGTTTAGATGACCATTTTTATGTGATTACATTTTCCCCTCTTTGAATTGATGTGCGATCAACACATTGATACAAAGATCTGTTAGCGAGAAGACCCATAACAGTTTGATTTGAAGCAATGACACCATTCTTTTGAAGAAGACCAACTTTGAGCTTGATTGGATGAAGATCGATCAAAAGATATAAAACAAAATGCTCAGTTTGATTTGAAGTGATGAAACTGAACATCTGTCAAGAACTCTTAAACCTTTTGATTAGTTTGAATGAATAACCGGTTTGATTTGAAGTGATGAAACTGATTACCGTTAAGATATTTGATTAACAAGAAAATTGACTTGATTTGAAGCGATGAAGCCAATTTGATCAATGTATTTGGTTTCAATAATGGATAGCTTGTATAAGACCGATCTTGTCTAGTTTCGAGTGTATTCACCACTGTATAAGATCATTGATTAGGTTGCCTTTGATTTTAGATGATCTCAACTTGATTTGATGCGATGCAGCTGAGATGCCCCAAGCAATGGGGTTTTGATTGATGATATGATCACTAGAATGTTGATGTCTTGATCCTGCCCCCTCGGGAGCAAAATTGAAATATGGCTAGGTACCCCAGTGATGAGAAACAATTTTATTGATAACATGATGTAAGAAGAAGCTGATCTGATTAGAAATAGGTCCCAAGTGGTTAGGACAGAATCTTTACTTGATGGGAGGTCCTGATTGACATAGATTGACCAAAAATATGATACATGGATTGACTGGAAGAAAAGTGCAAGAGATTTCCATTGGTTGGAGTCCAGAAGACTGATTATGCAAGCGGTCAGCTACAGTTGACTAAAAAATTCAAACGTCAGATTTTGATTTTGATCCTGAAAATGGAATTAGGACAGTCAAATTAGCCAAGGGTGTCATTTTCATGTTAATCAACAAACAACTGACCACTTGACGATGAGAAGATTAATTGATAAGAACCTCATATCCTTCACATTGGAGAGAGATATCGATATTATGCAGATTTCAACACTATGTAGATGCAAGACTAACATGAATGCAACCTAAGGTGTAGTCACTGAACCTTTAGCATTGAAAATTTTCATCATCGAGCATTTTTAGAACATCAGAGTTGATACAATACTTACTGGTGCCGTTGTGACCATAAGAATATGAATATGACTTTCATTGGATAATATATGAGAAACTAATGTAAGCATCGAGACACAAAAGCTGAGATGACCTGAATGTTGTTTCTAGTTGATGCTGTAAGAGTACACTAGTATCAAGGTATTCAAAGCCAAGATAACCATGAGTGCGATCTTGCATAAATAAGCAGATCAATAACAGTCAAGGAGATAGTTCCAACCTAACCTTGGTGTACAAATAAATAGGATCAAGGGATGTGAGGCTTTTCCACCTTAATGCAAGAGCTCTTATAACATACACCCAGTTTATTTGAAATTGTTTGATCATCGGGGCCACACCAACAAGTAGTAGACAAATAAAAGATTGATGGAAAATCAATGAATATAGATAGCATACAAATATAATTTCAACATAATTCAACCAGTTTCAATGTTTTCAGATGTGTATATGTATTGGTGTTGAGAAACACCATCATGCTTGTGAGTGCGATGTGTTTGATTGCTATCGATCTGTTATTTACATTTGTGATATCCAATGTGTGTTAAGAAACACAGATGAGTCCAAATATAGGGTTAAGAAAAACTTTTGATTAGGGTGTTGAGAAACAACTATTATGTCAGTAGTGAGTTGTCCTTTATAAATGACAAGATTAATGAATCTAGTGTAATCCAAAGATACAATAAAATTTGGGGACCCATGCCCCATGGTAAAAAGCTCTGATTGTGTGGGTTGACTTGGCTCATACTACAAGGACAAACCTAATTCTATTACCCCCAGGTTATGACTTTGGATCAGTTTCAAGCCAAGAGGGTTCTTAGAAGAACCAAAGTGTCATGAAAGTGACTAAAAGATATGTACAAATTGAAGCAAAGGATTGATGCCAAGACTGAGCATTGATAGATGGAGCACTGATTACAAGAGGCACCTATTTACTAGGTTTTCACCTACTTGGCAGAGATGATATTAAGTAGAGATTAACTTGATTTGAAGAAATGAAGCCAATTTGATCAATGTGCCTAGTTTCAAAAATGAATGACTCCTCTAAGACCGATCTGTCTAGTTTTGAGTGTATCTATCACTATATAAGACGATTGATTGGGTTGACTTTGATTTATGATAATCTCAACTTGATGTGATGTGACGAAGATGAGATTCCCCAAGTGATGGGGTCTTGAGTGATGATGTGATCATTGAAAACCTAGTAAGCATGTCTGTGTTGCCATCCTTTTTTTCCATTTTTTTTTATTTTCTCATTTTAAAATTTTTTTTTATTGATGCATCAAGGCACGTATTGCTAGGTTTTCACCAAGATGATAATTTTTTCGGGACTTTTTCCATTTTTTAGATTTTTTTTGAGATTACTCTATTCTCAAGAAAGATCACATTGGTTTTCCCTCAATGTATAGCAAGGTAGAGGTCATTGCAAATGGATTAGAAAGATGATGGATGAGGCGAATAGAAAATGGTGGATGAAGAAGGTGAATGCAACCCTCAAGGATAGTCTCCTCAAGATTACCCAAGTTAGGGAAAAAAAGAATATAGAAATGTAGGTTCATGGAGCAGCGTTAGATAAAATATAGGATAATGACTCGATGTCATGAAAAACATGTAGTCCAAAAGAATGGACATGTCAAGAAGTTTTTGAGAAACTATTTTTCAATTTTGATCAAGACCAAGTGTTCAATTAGATAGGATAGGATATAGCTATGATCAGGATAAAGGGTGATGGAAGCTATGAGTGAATGTTTTAGATTAGGATAGGAATGCTTAGAGATAGGAAGGATAGGCTTTGGATAAGCAAGAAAATGATAAGGTAGCATGGATGAGAGAAATTGAATAGGCTGATGAAAAGGATATTGAATGTCAAGATACATGTGTTCTTGGATATGGTCAACCTTGTCAAGATCACCGCAAAGAACATGGATGCTCACGAGCTAGATGGATGTAAGATATGATGGATAAGATAACATTGAAGGAACTTTCCCCCAAGTGAAGAGTGCAAGTAGGAGGAATTACACATGACGCCTGTTTGCCTAGTTTTCATCATGGTACTTATCCAAGGCACCATAAGAAGTGGTTTTCACCATAGGATGAATTGATTTATCTTTACTTTTGCTACCAAGGTGCCTGTTTACCAGGTTTTCACCAAGGCACTTTTTTTTTTTTTAATACTTTTGATTTTATGGAGGAACTTAAGATTCTTTCTCTTTGGATAGTTCTCCTTTGAAGGATATTCTATGATGGGCCAAGGCCACTGAGAGTATGCTCAGAGATGTTGATAGGGTGATGGTAGAGAAGAATGATATGGAGGATAAGGAAGATGGTAGCCAAGGATTTATGTGATGGATTGTATAATAGGAATGGATGGATATGGGATGGATGGGTAGTAGGTAGGTGCAAGTTATTGGATATGGTATTGAAATGTTTGTGTAGAGGTAGATGGAAATGGCGATACTATCAACATTGACATACCCCTTGAAGGGTAGTGGACGGATGAAGGAAAAATAGATGTAATAGCTTAAGGATTTGATGTATGAGTGTATATGGATCTTGGTACACGAGGACCCAAGATGGATGGAGAAGGGGGTGAAGTATTCAAGGTAATGGATTTTGGGACATGAGGACCCAAAATAGAGTTAGAAGATGGGAGATGTTTAGATGGAGATGAAGTGAAAGACTTTGGAAGCTTGGATGCCAACTCTCACTTTTCCTTTTTCTTCAAGCCCTTTAAGAGAGACTTGGGAATCCACATAACTTTTGATTATCTTTTTTTATCCAAGTCTTTTAGAAGATACTTGGGAATCCACATAGATTTTGATTTTCCTTTGTTTTTGGATGATTTAGAAGACAATTCTTCCATAATGGATTTAGGAACCCATATTATCTTTGATATTATTCTTTTCTCAGTGGACCTTTGTGGTCTCTTGAATATTTCATTTTTCTTTGTAGTCACATGTCGATTAGATGGGACATAGTGATCTTCATATGTAAGTGGATTCTTGTATTTGTGATTTTTTTGTTGTACATCCAAATTGCTTCCAAAAGACTTGGGGAGTGTGGATGAACAGGGTTGATATGGATGGTTCGTATGGATGGGTTGATAGGGAGAGTTCAATGATGTGTGCCTTTGTTGATCTTGATAGGGGATAGGGTAAGTGGATGACAAGCTATTAGTGATAGGCATGGTGGATGGAGGGATATAAGGACCCAATATAGATTGAAGGTTTGACAGTTTCAACTTTGGGATATAAGGACCAAGGATGGATTTGGAGGATGGAGAAGGGTGATTCTTACACTTGAATGGAGGGATATAAGGTGTGGAAGGGATATACAATTGTTTAGAGTGAGTTACATGAACAAGGCTCTTCTCTTTAGAATTCATCTTTATATCAATAGGAGCATGAGCAGCTTTGATAGGAGCAATTTGGATAGGAGCAGCTGAAGCTTGATGGGATTTATTGTTCTTCAAGGGATTTAGAGGAATGATGGTTTCTGGATATGGAAGAGTATGCCAAGGGGATGATGGGAAGCTTTGATCTTTAAAAGGATCTTTAGATGGTGTAGAAAGGGTACTTTTCTCTTGATTTTCAATAGGCTCATTAGAGGTGGTGGAAAAGATATCTTGATCTTGCTTGGGAGATGGGTAAGATATAAGAGGTGTAATAGTGTCTTCTAGGAAGAAATGGAAGGGGATGATAAAATCATCATGAGACTCTTGAGATGTGTGACTTTGGTCAACAATTGGATAAGGATGGATGGTATCTTGATCTTGCTCATTACCGATGTTTGTTTCTTCACACTGTGGGTTGCTCTCTTGACATGGAGCCACTTCTATGGACAAGGTAGGAGTTTTGATCTGCATGAGGGATTTTTGAAAGGTTAATGGAGTATCATTTTGAGTAGGCATGATAGGTGTTGAAGCACATGGACACTTTGGATCTATGATTTTTGAAGCCGGAGAAAGACTTGCAGTTGTATGCTGATTAGCTTGGATCTCTTTCAGGGGTAGTCCTTGAGGGTAGACATAGTCATTATTAGGCTCAGTTCTTGATAGAGATGGTGTGGCTGGTTTTGAAGCTTTAGGAGATGGAGGAATGGTGGAAGAAGTAGATGTGATATGGGAACCATTGCTATACATGGATTCCTGATATTGATCATGCTTGAGATTAGATAAATCATTAGGATTTTCCACTTCGATTATGCCATCATCTATGAGATCTTGGATTTTATGTTTCAACTTCATGCAAGATGAAGTTTTATGCTCATTGCTTCGATGATATGCACACTAGGTACTCAAGAACTTCAATCCACATGATGTGACTTGAGGTAATGTGATGAGTGTTAGTAATAACTAAGAGGGCGGGTGAATCAGTGGCCTCAAAAATATTCCAATAATCAACCCAAAAACTTAGTACCACAATATTAAGCCTCTAGTTATATTCAGTCCTATAAGATGAATGCCTCCAAATATGTTTATCAAATTACTACTACTCAAAATTCTTTGTTAAACCTCTTACTGTATGTTTACCGAATAACAGTCTATTAATTTACCAAAAAATAGTAAATTACTTAGAGTATACCAATCAATCCAGTTAAGCTATGTGTAATGCAAAAAACTAAAGTAATGACTCATAAACACATTGACACGTGGATTTTTGATGCAGAAACCTTGTTAAGGGAAAAACTACTTGGGACTGGTAACCCACAATTTTGACTCTTCTAAAGTGAGCTCGGTGAAGAGCCAACCCTGTTAAAGGTTACAAACATACTGTTAGGTGTGACCTTGTTAGAGGATTTAAAATTTTAGTTTGTCACTTGATATCAGGCATCTCTATGCTACCTTCCTTGATCAAACACTCACTTGGCCTGTCAATAGGTATCTGACATCTCATACTATCTTCATGATCAAAATTTTTGATACTCTTGTGGATGTATCTCAATATAGAAAGGATCTTTAAATCCTTCTCAGTTAAGAGACTTTCTGTAACAATGGCTAAATTGAAATAGTATGATTTGTTCACATATACAACTTATACTTGCAGATTTCTAGATCTATTGTAAGCTCATAAAACTAATATGATCAATATGTCATTTTAATACATTTGCTCCACTATTGTTCTCCTCGATGATGCTATGCTTTGTTTCTCGGTGTCTGCAAAACTTCTTAGCTCTTTCCACAACTTGATTGATCAGTACTGTATGAATTTTTTCTTCATCAGTTTCTCTTTAGCATCCTCTTTCTCATTCACTCCCCTTAATTTGTAATGAATTAAGTTGTCTCTATGTAGACATGATATCACCGTTTCTTAGGTTCTTGATTTTCTTGATCTTGGCGTGATCCACAATCTTAGCCAATTAGATTTAAAGAAAAACTCCTATTTTATCTCGCAGAGATCTTCTTGCCAACTAGACAAAAGAAATTTAAATCCTTTACGTATCTGTGGCTTTATCTTGTCGATGAAAAAAATGATAACTACCAGTTAATTCTATATTTAGCTCTACCAGCTAGATATTTTGTCATTTCTGAACTCCAATTATTTTTGGTGTTCTAACTCTTTGATAGCTTTGGTCAACACTCCAGTTCTCCTTGGGCTTCTCCGTCGGTTTACACTATGTTACCGGCCATCGGCTATGCTTGATTCTACTCATCGGTAATGCACGTTGGTTTTCTTGCTTAGGCATCACTGTGACTTGACTTTCAGTGATCTTTGTCTATCAGGTTCCACTGACCGTCGGTTTTTGAAGTCACATAGTGCATGCTTGTCTTTTATGCATTACTGAAAGCATAATATTTTTCTCTTTGATTCTCTAAAGTCTTTGACACTTTGATTATAACCGATTAGATTATATCAATTTGATATCAATGAAAATACAACCCATTAACTGATTTAATGTCTAGCATTATCCTTCTGCATTTTGGTGATAAAATTATCATCTTCAAACATTCAATCAGTTACATGTCATCTATCTCTCCCTTTGGCATTGATGGAAACATACTACATTATCATACTATACTATCACTGATACAATATGAAATATGCAGTTTCATCAAGCTTTCCTATTGTAAATATTACAAATGTCTGGCTTTTGATAAGGTCAAATAGCTTAGATATTTTTCTTGCTGAGTGGTTGTCTTCAATCTTCAATCCCTTCACTGGATAGATTTAGCATCTAATGTCTCTGTTCTAATATGTGCTCTGCCTTGATTGTTCCTCTTCTTGATAATCTCTTTTTCCTTTAACAACAATTTCTCTCTTTGTATTAACTCTCTCCCTTTGTTACTTCTCTCCCTTAAATGGATATTTCACATGTAATGAATTTCTCTCCCTTGGAATATTGATTAATTCTTCCTTCTGATTCTCAGAAACTTCACTTCATGGATAATGATATAATCTTTTCTGATCAATGAGATAATTTATCCCTTATGATGATGAGATAATCTCTCCCTCTATGATAAGGAGATAATCTCTCCCTTTGACAATAATGCCAAACAAAAACACTTCTCCTTGTTTTTATCATCTTCCATTCTTTACATAATATATTCCTTGAATTTCCCTATCCATCAACAATATAATGTCTCTGGTGTTCGGTGCAGATTTGTACCTTGCTATGTACAGATGTATCTTTTGGTAATGGCTTGGTGAATATATCAGCTAATTGTTCCTTTGATTGAACATACTCCAATATCACCTCCTTTTCTTGCACTAGTTCTCTTAGATAGTGATACTTGATGGCAATATGATTAGTCTTAGCATGCATGACTAGATTTTTAGAAATGTTAATTACACTGGTATTATCACAGTAGATAATTACTGGTTCAATAATCTACATATTCATACCTTCCAGTAACTATTTGATCCATGCAATACTTGAGAAATTTTCAATAGTAGCCACATACTGTGCTTCTGTAGTAGACTGAGAGATGCATCCTTGCTTCTTGCTGATCCATCTGACAAGTCTATCACCCATGAAGAATGCTCCTTGAGTTGTTCTCTTTCGGTCATCAATGTTTCTAGACCAATCAGCATTTGTATAGACTTGTAGCTCAAATTTTCCTTCTCTTTTGTACAAGACAAGATAAAGCCATAGTCCTCAGTGTTCTTCAGATATCTCAGAATTCTATTGACAATAGTCATATGTGATTCTTTGGGACTAGCAGAGAATCTTGCAACTATTCCCACTGCATGTGCTATATCTGGTCTGGTATGAACAAATACATTAGTTTTCCAATCATTGATCTATACAAGGTTTGATTTACCTCATTATATTTTTCTTCTTTTGTCAGCTTACAACCAGTAGCCATAGGCATTCCAACTGGTTTGGAATCTTCCATCTTGAATATCTTCAACACTTCCTTGATGTATTTGGACTGAGTGATATATATGCATGCATCTTGTTGAATAATCTATAGACCAAGAAAGAATTTGATCTCCCCAAACATAGATATTTCAAATTCTTTGCTCATTTCATTAGCAAATTATTTGCATAACATTTCATTTTCCCTAAAAATGATATCATCAACAAAAATTTCAGCAATCAGAATATTACCATCGGTATCTTATTTTAAGTACATATTGCTATTTTCACTTGTTCTAACAAATTCAATGCTAATGAGATATGAGTGAAGTCTTTCATACCAGGCTATAGGTGCTTGTTTCAATCCATACAAGGCTTTGTGTAGTCTACATAGCATGTTTCTCTTGTCTAGATCAACAAACCCTTCTGGTTGTTCAATGTATACCTCTTCTTCAAGTATTCCATTTAGGAATGTAGATTTGACATCCATCTAGTATACCTTGAATCCTTTGAATGCAACATAAGTAGGTAAGATTCTAACTCCTAGTCTAGAAACCAGTGCAAAGGTTTCACCATAATCAATACCTTCTTCTTGTGCATATCCCTTGCATACTAATCTTGCTTTGTTTCTGATGACTTCTCCATTCTCATTCAGCTTGTTTCTGAATATCCATTTGGTACCAATGACATTCTTGTCATCTGGTCTTGGTACTAATGTCCATATACTGTTCTTCTCAATCTGTTCTATTTCTTCATTCATAGCACTGACCCATTCCTCATTTTCAAGTGCAGTATTAATAGATTTAGGCTCAAAATCACAATGTAAACATCTGGTGTTTAGTGACTTACTTCTTGTTCTCATTCTAGCTTTCTTCTCTCCTATGATTTGATTTTGTGGATGATTTCTTTTGACATACTTGGTAAGTTTTGGTTCAGCTTTGTGTTCATCATTCTGATCAGCTTCTTGACCTTCATTCTGATCTCCATCGTCTGAAACATCATCTTGAGGATTTTTGTGATTTTCGGTATTTGCAGCCTGATGCTCAGGTGTAATGTTCTGTTTCTTAGGAGAAACACACTATTGCTCGGGTAGTGTGTTAGGTTCTATATAAACAAACCTATTTTAGTCCTCTTGTTCCTTTTTTCTTTCCTTATCAGTCTTTTCTGCAAATTCATCTATTTTCACATTTGCACTTTCAATGATTTTGTTAGATGACTTGTTAAGACATTTGTAAGCCTTGATTTTGGTTGAATACCCTAGGAAGATACCTCCTTCACTTTTGCAGTCAATTTTTCCATTTCTATCATCCTTCAAAATATAACATTGACTACCAAAGATTCTGAAGTAACTTACATTGGGTGTATGACCATACCAAAGCTCATAGGGTGTCTTCTTTGTGTCCTTCTTCAATTGTACTATGTTTAATGTGTATAAAACAGTAATGACAACTTCCCTCCAGAAATTTTGAGTGATTCTTTTCTCAATCATCAATGTTCTTGCATAGTCAACAATTAATCTATTTCTCCTCTTAGCAATTCCATTTTGTTGTGGTGTTCTTGGTGCATAAACCTGTCTTTTAATTCCATGCTCATTGCAATAGTTAGTGAATTCATCTAAAGTAAATTCCCCTCCTCTATCTGACCTTAAGAATTTCAATTGCTTTGATGATATGCACACTAGGTACTCAAGAAATTTAATCCATGTGATGTGACTTGAGGTAATGTGACGAGGTCATGCTCAAGAAGTTCTTCCAATGCTGATTCATAAGATTGTCCTAAAGGACTAAAGTCCTTCTTGCGTTTAACCCAAGTTTTTTCTTTCACGAGGTTACTAATTTCCCTGGAGGGAGACTTCATGGTGTTTTTAGTAGCGTTTAGGGCTTTGGAGCCACTCGCTTGATCAAAGATAGGAATTCCATACCAATATTTATCCATGTTGGAAGGAAGTGGAGAGATGTGAGAATCATGATCAAATAGAAAAGGATAGGTTGATCTTGATGAGGATTTGTTGGATTGTGTATCCTTTTCCCCCTTTAAATCCCGGAGTTCAAATTTCAAAGTTTGAAGCTGTTTTGATAAAGCTACCATAAGAATCTCTTCTTTCGCATTGTTAGGACCATAAGGTTTAGCCCATTTGCATTTAGACATTGTAAGATTGGATTGATGCACTTTCTTAGAAGATTGAAGAGGAGGTATGATGAATCAATCAATTTTCTGACAGGTGTTGAAGTGATATCTAAAGTGCTGACTATGTCTAAGACCAAAAGACAAAGGAGATAATGTCCAACTGAGAGAGAGATAGCAATGACTCCGATCTTGAGTCAAGGTTAACAAACCTACTCTCGAAACTTAGGATAAGGACAATGCAAACAAAGATGATTAAGATAACAAGTCACTTGGACTAGCACAACAAAGTCATATTTTGAGACAGCAAGCAAGTTAGACTGTCAACAAATTGCAGTCAAAGACAAACTAGTGATGATGTTGGTAAGAACATAGATTTGAGAAAATTCTGACAGAACCTTCATGACAAAATACCAACTTGGACATCAATTCAACTGATTTGTAGAGTTTTGACACTAGATGCAGAAATTTGGACAAGAGTTTGACATTTTAACACCTAAGAGTGTTGATATGGAATTGTTTGAGCATTTTTTATGTTTGTTTTGAATGTTTGTGTTGATTGTTTTGATATTTCACTCACGCAAGACACATCAAGAAGAATGTTTGTTGTAAAAAGAACAAACATACCACAACCTAGGTAAGCCAGGGAAATATCTGCTAAATTCTCACTTGAACCAAAGTTTAGGCATGCCTACTCATAGAAGACAACTTAGAAGCTTGGAGGCATGGGCTCCTCCTTACAGTGCACTCACTTCTCAGGCACACCAAGCTTCAAATCCCAAGGGTAATCATTAGGTTCAAGGTTCAGAGGTAACCAATCACAGGGAACTAAAAAATTCAAGAAGCCACCCAACTTATTTAGGGGCAATCAGAACCAATAGCAGCAGAAGGATCCTCCCCCTACTTAGAGTGGTAAGAGCTTCTCTAATGGTCATCGCTTTAGGCATAATCAGTCCATTTTTCCTGCATAGAGTGCACAATTGAGTGCCAGCAAAGGTAGTTTCCAGTAGTTGAGTGCGCCCTCCGCTGGGAGAGGCAATAGTAGAGGGACTAGATGTTTTACATGTGGACAGTTTGGCCATATTGTAGTTAATTGTCCTTAGGGAGCACCTCAATATTCAACATAGAGGCTAACAGCTTCAGAGCCAATAGTAGGAGATGTGGGAAAATCTCATAGAGTGTTTGCAGCTTTGGATCACCATCAGGCAGAGCATCAGGGTACCGTGGTAGAGACTTCAGGTGCCATTTGAGGTTTTTCTATCTCTATTTTATTTGATTCCGGAGCTACTGATTCATTCATATCTCCTATCTTAGTTGAGAGATGTGGGATAGTGGTTACAAAGCAAGATGTAGGATGAAAAGTGGAGTTAGCTTCAAGGGCTAAAGTAGCCACATATTCTTTGGTCAGTAAGTGTGAGTTGAACTTAGGTAAATTCATTACCTCAGTTGATCTTCGTGTGATTCCTTTGGGATCATATGGGGTTGTATTTGGAATGGATTGGTTGGGAGCTCATGGGGATAACATTGGTTGTAGATGAAAGACCATCCAATGCAAGGATGATGTGGGTAAGGATTGTCAGATTCTGGGAATTCCACGTCCCATATCTCTTCATATGATTTCCGCTATGCAACTTAAGTAGATTTTTTGAAAGGGTTGCCAAGTGTTTGCGGTAACTATGAATGAGATAGATTAGGTGGAGAGTGAAGTCAATTCCCTTGATCATCCTATTCTGCAGGAGTTAATAGATGTATTTCCTAGTGAGATTCAAGGTATGCCACCAAGGTGTGACATAGAATTTTACATTGAGCTTGTTCTAGGAGCATAACCTATTTCTAGAGATCCTTATCAGATGACTACTCATGAATTGAGTGAGTTGAAGCTGCAGTTGAAAGAATTGTTGGCAAAGGGAAGCATTCAACCTACTATTTCTCCTGGGGGAGCACCTGTCCTCTTCATTAAGAAGAAGGATGGATCTTTACACTTGTGCATTGACTATAGACAATTGAACAAGGTAACGATCAAGAACAAGTATCCTTTGCCATGGATTGATGAACTTTTGATCAGATTAAGGGAGCCAAGGTGTTCTCTAAGATTGATCTCAAATTGGGGTACCATCAGTTGTGTATCTAGGATGTAGATATTCACAAGACTACATTCAACACTCGCTATGGACACTATGAGTTCACAATGGTGCCTTTTGGTTTGATGAATGCTCCATCAGTCTTCATATGCTTGATGAATGAAGTTTTTCATAAGTATCTAGATCACTTTGTACTTGTCTTCTTGGATGACATATTGATATATTCCAAATCCATAGAAGAGTATGAAGGGCATCTTTGATAGGTACTGCAGTTCTTGAGGGACAATCAGCTGTATGCCAATTCAGAAAAGAGTGATTTCTTTTAGTTGAAGGTTCAATATCTAGGATATGTGATTTATGGAGAAGGTATCTCAGTAGAGCCTTTGAAGATACATGCAATTATGGAGTGGCCACCACCCACTAATGTGTATGAGGTTCGTAGCTTCATGGGTCTAGCTGGATATTACCATAGGCTCGTTAAGAACTTCTCTAGAGTTGCACATCCTATCACTTCTCTTCAGAGGAAGGGGAAGAAATTTTTTTGGACAAAGAAGTGTTAGGAGGCTTTTCAGAACCTCAAAGGGTGTTTGACTAGTGCACCTATCTTATTGGTAACTGATCTAGTGGGTGACTTTATGGTTTGTGTTGATGCTTCATTGGAGGGGATTGGAGAAGTCCTTATGCAAGGAGGACGAGTGATTATGTATGAGTCTTGAAAACTCAAGGATCATGAGTTGAACTACCCTACACACAATCTTGAGTTAGCCGTAGTTGTTCATGTAATGGTCTGATGGAGACATTTCTTGTTGGGACGTCAGTTTGAGCTTCACAGTGATCATCGTAGTCTATAGTACATCTTTACTCAACCTAATATGAAAGCTAGACAAATAAGGTGGATGGAGTTCCTTTGTGAGTATGACTTTGAGATCAAACATATTAAGGGTAAGGAGAATGTGGTAGCTGATGCTTTGATTCATAAGTGACAGGCTATTCTAGCGTTGACTCTCAGTGTGGATTTTCAAAGTAGGATTCTCCAAGCACTTCCTAGAGATACTTTTTATCAGGAGGTGAAGTCAAAGATTGAGTCAATGAGACCTTTGGAGGAAAGATTCTAAGGATTTGTTATGGAGTCAGATGGTCTTTTGCATCACACGAGCCGGATCTATGTACCACCATCAGATGACCTGCGTACATTAGTTTTATATGAGGCCCATTGTACACCTTATTTGACACGTCCTAGTGTCAAGATGATGCACGCAGACCTTCGACAACTCTACCATTGCTCTGGTATGAAGCATCACATTGCTGATTTTGTGGCTAGATGCTTAGAGTGTTAAAGGGTTAAGGCAGAACATCAACATCCAGCAGGACTTTTACAACCAAATCTCATTCTATCTTGGAAGTGGGATATCATTTCGATGTATTTCATTATTGGTTTGCCTTTGACTCCTTGTAGACATGATGCTATCATGGTGACTATTGATCAGTTGACCAAGGTGACACATTTCTCCCCTATGAGATCATCTTATACAACTGCTTCAGTAGCCAGAGTCTTCATGCATGATATTGTGAGACTACATGGCATTCCTCGTAGGATTATCTCGGATCAAGATCATGTGTTTACTACCACATTTTGGACCTCATTGCAACATGATCTTGGTGCCCACCTGAATTTTAGATTGGCATACCATTCTGAGACCGATGGAAAGACATAGTAGGTTAATTAGGTGCTTGAGGATATGTTGAGGATGTATGTCATGGATAGACATACTCATTGGGAGGACTATTTGTATCTAGTCAAGTTTGCATATAAAAATGATTATCACAACTTCATTGGCATGTCACCTTTCCATGCTTTGTATGGTAATCCTTATTGTACACCTTTGAGTTGGGATAGATTGGAGGACCGTATTCTTCTTGGTCTAGAGATGCTTTGAGACATGGAGCAGCAGGTAGTATGTATTCGTGAGCATTTGGTCACTGCACAAGATAGACAAAAGAAGTATGCATATTCTCACATGGTGGATAGACAATTTGTAGTTGGAGATAGAGTGTTCCTGAGAGTGTGCCCACGGAAGAGTCTGATCCATTATGGAAAGGGTTCAAAGGTTGCACCTCATTTTGTTGGGCCGTTTGAGATCCTAGAGAGGATAGGACCAGTTGCTTACCGTCTTTCTTTGCCACCTAGCCTATCTCAAGGTCATGATGTTTTCCATGTTTATGTTCGTAGACGCTATATTCCAAATATTTTGCATGTTCTTGACTAGAATGCTTTACAGGTAGAGGATACACAACTACCTTTGGAGCTAATTTGTATTCTTCACCAGCAGGGTTTGACCCTTAGGGGTCACACCATCGAGTAGGTAAGGGTCCAATGGGACCCAAATGATGAGTCATCAGCAACTTGGGAAGACACAACGAGATTATGGAATTTATATCCCTATTTGTTCACAAGATTTCAAAAGTAAGCCTAATCCCAAGGGGGTGGATGTCATACCCACCCATAGTTTGCTTTCAGTTTCTGATGCCAAACTCTTTTAGGCTATTATTTCAGTTGATTGGCCGGATTCTTTTAGGCTACATTTCATGTGTTCATTTATTATTTCAGTGGATGGTGATTTTGGATCATGATGTTTATATATTTATCAGGTGTTGCCTATATAGATGATGATATTATCATCATGTGATATTATATGTTGATGTTAGAACTATGGTATACTTACCCCATACTTGCATGTGTATGGTTAGCATATGTGTTGATTTACTTGTTGACGTGTTTGATGTGGTGGAGGACAGAGATGTAGTTACTTGCATTGTGAGATCTACACATTCGACCGATCCCTATCATTATTTGCTATATTATATTGGATGTACATGCTTATTCTTGTGATGTCAGGTTTGCAGGTACAGGGCATCATTTTTCCTGAATTGGCAGGAGTGAGCGTGCCCATATATTCATCTCAATGGTAAAGAGGGGAGTTAACAGTCAGACCTGAAACCCTACCCTAAGCCTTATTGTCCTAAGGTTGGACGAGTATCAGTTTGACTACCCTACCCAAATTCGTCAAGTTGATGTTAATTCGTAGATCCCATCCTTGTGTGTGTTTGGGTTTATTTTGGTTGATCTCAATTGTGTGTATTTCTATTTGTGTGATTTACTAGGTTATTTATTAAATTGATTATGTTGGAATTAAATACTAAATATATGGTATTTAATTAATTAAAACCTATGTTTAATTGAGAGAATTAATTAAAGTTCAAATATTTGAATATTTGGATTTAATTAAATATTTAATTTGAAATTAGAGTTATTTTAGCTTTTATGTTTTATTAAATAATTAAATATTTAATTGCATGGATAAAATTCTGTTTTAAATATTTAATCTATTTAATATAATATTTAATTAATTACTTGTGCATTGTAATTATTGAAATTAGAGTTTGAATTCAAAATGCAAATTGCTTTTAAGAGTCAAAGTTGAGTTGCTCAAATAAAAAATATTTTAAATTATTAATTAGGATTTTCTTTCAATTTTAGAAGTTGAGTTAACTCAGTTGAGCGGAGTGTTTAATTTCCGTGATTGCTAAAAAGGTGGAAATTGAATCTCTTTAGGAGAGTTCTCTTTTCATTTGGGAGATAACAGGTTTTGGAAGAAGGTTGAAGGCATTTTTTTGGGAGAAGTTTTGTGTTTGAGCATTTTGGCTTTCTTGGTATTTTGTGACATTGTTGTGAGAAAATTGGAAGAATTTTGGGGATCCTTTCTCTCAAGTCTTTGTGGTTCCAGATCTGCTGTTAGATTCAAGTTTTGAGGGCTTCGAGATTCTTCATTTTTCAAAGGGCTTCGTAATCAGATTTGTGTTGAGTTTCAAGGTAGGGTTTCAAAACCCTTTGTTAATTTCAATTTTGTTGAAAAACTATTTTCTTTGTGCTTGATAAGTTTATTTCCATATCTTAGGAGTTATTTGGTGTTTTTGTTGAATTGGGTATTTTTAAAACCCTTAGATCTATTATTTTTAGAAAAAAATCAATCTTTAGCATAGTAGGGTTATGCTCTCAAAATTCGGTTGAAAAAATCTTATGGAAGACCTTTAAATTAAAAAAATTAACCTGGACTATAGTGTAAAAAAAATAGCTTTGAAAAAATCCTTCTCTTGGAAAGTTAATTAAATTAAAAAAAAAATTTAGTTGTTTAAAATATATAGAGGAAAATTACACCAGTGAAAAATAAAGATCATTCCCACAAAAAGACAAAATGAGAAAAGAAGAAGAAATGAAAGAAAAAAAAAGAGTATTTTAAATTGATCATGTTTTTCGAGATGGAAAAAAAATGCATGTGGAAAAAAAATATGAACCCCACCTACCCCCTCTACTACAGTGCAAGCCGCGCAACCCGAGGGCTGTCGTGCTTCCGTAAGGCAGCACGACTGCCTTGGCAGTCGGGCTGCCGCGACAGCCACGGACTGTCGTAGGTAGCCGAGACCGCCAGGTATTAAGGCGGATGGTGGGGGGGCATGTGGGGTCCCCTCCACAATAAAAATATTATTATATTTTATTTAAAATTTTAGTTGTTAAATTTTTTTTTTTTAATTTATTTTAAATTTAATTTTTTTAAAAAATATTTTTTAATTATTGTTAATTAACTCAGTTTATTTAAATTAATTTATTTAAATTTGATTTTATAGCAGTTTTAATCATTTATTAAGTTTATTAAATTTATTAAGGAATTTCTTTAATAAAGTTTTAATTTAATTGTTAGATGATTTATTAGATTTATTAAATAACTTTTGTTATGGTTTAGTTTATTAGGTAGTTAATTTATTAACTATGCTAATAACTTTTCAACTAGAGTATTTATGTATATGAACTGTTATTATACATATCATTTCTGTTTTGTTTCATTTCTTGGATAGTCTTAATTGATAACATAATATGTGCTTAAGGCAAAATTTATTCTCGATTTGAAACTATCAGGGATGAAATGTAGAATAAATTAACTTAATTGTTTTCTTAGTAAACTATTGCACCTTAGTCTTTGACGGTTATTACTCTACAATTAGGGATTGTCTATATCATTTCTAGTGTAATGTGTAATAGATTACTATTGATTCTGCATGATGTGAATGAGGCTCTTTCCTTAAGTGATTGTTTTCTATGCAATGGGTATCTGGGAGTTAGAGTGCCCTAGGAAGGATATAGAGACTGGGGGGTCAATTCTATCTATGTTTTATGATGTGGTGTGTGTGCATTGAATTATTACCCTAAACTGACCATATGAGCCATATTGATTATGTACTATCTGAGAGTGTATATCTTTGTGATCGTTCCTATTATGTGTGGGGAACTGGATTGGGTGTACCTGTATTTGAACCTATGCTAGATCTTTGTAGGATCTGTGAGCCTAGGGTAGGTTACCTAAATTTGTAGTAGGGGGTGGCTTGCAATAAGCGTCAGATCCCGCAAGTGGCTACTAGGATCGCTTATTGTAAGTAATCTTAATAAGTGAAAACTTAATGTGTAATTGAGAGGTCTTAAAATGAATTAATAAGACGTGTTTCCTCACCCATGCTTGAGTTCTATTATAGGCTAATATGCAGAATGAGATGATTCTTTCTACCTTGAGGGGTGTGTGTCTGGAAAAGTTAGTGACTTTGTCTGTTTGAGAGGTCATTGATACCGTGTATGGTCACTTGAGTGCCAAGATCTATTGGGATTTCTAGGACAAAACTTAAGGGTTAGACATACATGATGACACCTTCCTATACACATTCTAGATTTCCTACGTGTGTCAGTTGCCTCTAGATTAGTGTGTCTTTCCTTTCAGTATGTGTAGTACACCTGGAGTTAGAGAGCTATCATGATCCCCTTGCTTAGTGGTTACTTCCTTATTTGGTTTTGAATACCTGAGTGGGGTCTGTTGTTATATCTTCAACATGGTGGGGTGGACTTTTATAGTTCCACACAGACGGGTGGTAGTGATTTTTTACCATTTGAGATTCAACGTCCTTGTTCCAGTGCTTGATGGTACTTATGTAGTTGAGCTCTTTATGATTCTTCATTGGTAGTTATGTACTTATCATTCATCATATTGTAATATTTTATTAGTGTATCACATGTGATACCTAATTTGAATATTGTATTATATTGTTAGAGTGATTACTACATACCCTGCGACATGTGCAGTGGATGTGAGTTTATGTAGGTTTCATGGTTATCCATGAGGATTGTAATTACTATTTGTAAGTTGGAGTTGTTACTTCTATTTTATATGAAATATTTTGTTATGGTTATTTAGTTGAGTTTTAATTTTACGTAATTCAACGTCATGGAACCCTTGAGTTTTTTTTGTAATCTATGTTTGTATATGTTTATGTGAGTAAATGGTAATTTCTTCCACATTAATGTATGCATTATTGTGTAAACTTTAGAAAAAAAAATTGTTCATCAAACTCAGTATCATGTTCTAGATTAATCTCTCTTGGGTTCTCTGGCGGGGAATTACATAATGCATGAAACCTGATCAATCACAATTCAAACAATATTACATTAGTGAAGAGACAACAGCCAAGACCACATGTTACAAATGTAATAACCTTGGGCACATCACAAGGAGTTGTAAGTTGCAGGTTAATCAGAACAAATCACCTCCTATATGCTACAAATATAACAATCCAGGACATATAGCAAATTTTTATAGGTACAATGGAACTGACAATAGAAGAGGACCACCTCCTATAGTTATAAAGAGGAATATTGGTGATACTGGTAAGAGTCTTGTAGAGTACAGGAGTGAATTTGATAGTTGTTTCAGGAAAGTAGAAGATATCAACAGTAATAAGGTATGGAAGATAAAGGAGTCTAGTAAGGAAAAGGTTCAGGAAGAATCAATATATGATACTGAGACTTTGCCTGATGCTAACATTGCTACATCAACCTAGATGGCCAAGCATGGCCTTAGGGGGAACATTGGAAGAAAAAATTTGAAATCTATCCAACCCTTGAATATAAGGAGTAAGCCCTTGCGAGCTTAGGGAGAGTATCTAGAAATGTTTTGGAACACATATCTGTGATCGCATGGATTTACAAGTCTATATCCTATGATCGCCAGATTGTTATTCGACCAGTTTATGTGCAAAAATGAGTTTATTGGGAATTGTGTCATTTCTTCACTTAGCAAAGTATAAGGTTAGTTGAAAGAACATGTTTAAACATTATTTGAAGAACATAGCTTGAGGAGAACAAAGTCTATAGCATAAGAAGAATTGAAACAAGTGTGTTGAAGAGTTTGATCAGAGAAGGAATTCATATTTCAGCAGATAAAGAGGTATTTAGATCGATTTTGAAGCTTTGAAAATGGATACTACGATGATTTTTGATGTTGCAGAGAGAACTAGATACAAGTTTAAGAAACACCCTTTTAAATCTACCGAGGATGATCTTGAAGGCACATTTTCACAAACACCCTACGATGTTCTACATGTCAAAGATATTAGGGATTACATACATTGTAAGTATGAATCTTTAGGAGATGATGAGATTACTAGTGAGATGAAAGACATGATAGAAGATGATGGAAAGATGAAGGACGAGTTTTCACATCTTAACAACCTAAGTATCATTAAGGTAACCAAACTTTCTGAGTTTGGAGAGGAAGAATGGATAAAGATCATTCTAAGAAGATTTCATGACTAATTCATATGGCTTGGAGATCATCCTATGAAGATTTGCAACAACCTAATTAATGCTATAACAAGTTTGGAGAACACGTGTATAATGCTCGTTGCTGAGAAGAACACTAAGAAGATGGTGGAAACCCTAACACATTTGCAGTGTGACAAAAGAGCGATGACAATAAATGATATATTCCAACAAGATGTCAGATTGATTACTATGATTTTAGGCTATAAACTTCATTATAACAGCCAAATCAAGTCAGTATCAACATGAGTAATCTTAATGGATTATAAAATGGTTAAGGAAAACATCGAGTATAACCTTTGCAAAGTACTAACACAAAAATTCTTGGAGAATGTAAGGCATATCAAGAAAGATAAGTCAAAGGGATTCAGATATGGATCTTTGTTGATACATATGTACATTCACATTGTTCACAAATTTATTGGTATGAACCCTAGAGTATGGAATGAGAATGTACCTACTGGTATTCAAATTTCTCAAAGTTATAAGAGACAAAACAACACATGGGTAGATGGTGAATTTTTTTCTATGATCAAAATCTTACAGAGAGAGATGAAGGCAAGGGAGAGAATTCCTGAGGCAGTAGTAGAGAAATACAAGGACTCAATCTGTTTCATGGTTGAAACTAATTGTGTGTGCTTTGAGGTAGTTCTACCTAGGAAGAAGTGGTGTTATCCACTGGGTTTTGAGGTTAGTTATGATTTTTAATTATGCAAGTGGAACACATTCTATCTTTAAAAGTTGATTTATTCGAGGAGAGATGGGGTACTTATGAGAAAAAGTATGCAAAGATTAGGGAGGAACAGACTAGAGCTTAGAGAAAAAGGAAAGTAGAGAATGTAGTTGATGAATTAGTAGCTAAGGCAGGTATATCAAAAGAAGAAATGAAAGAAGTTAGAAAGAATATGACAGAGAGAGCTTCTGGGTTGGCAAGCACTACTACTGCAACCCTTCCATCTCCAAAAGATGCAAACATAATCAATCTACTTTCTACTGTAATTGATGTATCTACACCTTCAACATGACAGTATACATTGCAGGAAGAGATAATAAAGCAATTTCCTAGAAGAAACACAAGGTCCACTAAACCAGACTCACTTCCTAAGAAGTAGAGGACAGAAGGAGAAGAGAATAAATTTGAAGAAAAGGCCACTAATGTGAGACAACTCTGGAAGCCAGATTGAAAATGATTGAGAAGAGGGTAATTGAGAAAGGGAAGCTTGTTTCATTGGATAAATATTATGACAAGTATGAGGCATCTGAAAAACTTTTGATTGAAGACATAGTAATTAATCATTTTCTTATTTTTAAGAAGAATTTGTTAGAAATTGGAGGTAGTATACCTGAAGAGTTATATGAGAAATTGGAGATAAGGAAGAAATTAACACATAAATAAGATGAAGTAATTAGAGAAAAAACAGTTGAAGATATGTTACCTATTGTATCTGTTAAGGAGATGGAGAGAATATTGAGTGAACTAAAACCCTTACTCACAACCAAGATAGGATTAGTAAAAATAATGGGAAGAAGATATGATGAAGTAATTGAGGAGACACAGAAATTTGTGGAAAAGGTCTTGATGGGAACTAAAACTAAGAACACCTCACCACCTAAGGATCCTAAGCCCAAATCTATTGCAAAAGGTGAATCATCAAGGAAAGCTGAAATAAATCTTGATAAATCAATTAGCAAAGATACTAGTCAATATGTGAGCACTGTGAAGCAACCAGATTTCTATGTTTCTGATGTTCCTGTGTCAATGGACACTTCACAGGATGTGAATCACCCTTTTGTGTAGGATACAAACATTGAAGGAAATAGTGACAAGGATATGACAGAGAAAGAAAATCAGAAAGAAAACATTGATAAAACAATGGAAGACACAATGAATAAAGTTGAAGTGAAACATTAAACTTTTACATATGATTCTTCACCTTTATTTTTGGCAAGTGGAGACAAGACTTTGAGCACTAACATTGATAACTTGGATGTGGATGAGCTAATGAAGTTATCCTACATCGCATTTACTAAGGCTAAAGAAAGATTTGAGCAGAAAGGAGAGAAGAAGAATAAGGTAATGACAAGAGCAGTTGACACTCTTAAAATAATCCTTCTAGCACCTATTATTTTACAAGGAAATGATGATGTAGAGAACTTGAACAAGGCACTAGATGACTTTAACAGTCACTATGAGTCATTAGAGAAGATCGCTGAAGAGAAGGCTGAGAAGAAATACCTCACAAAGAAATTGGAAGAAGTGTGCAAGTCTATCTCATGGGACTTGGGCATACTGAACAAGACTGCATCTAAGGCTAAAAGTTGTGTCTCACATGGAAGGAAGTTATATAGTTACTATATAAACCCTATCAAACATATCAAGAACATTGAGGGTATAGTAGCGAAGGATAGAACAACTATGGATAAGTTGATGGATAGTTATGAGACCTCCTCACAATTTGTATTGAAGATAGATAGAGAGGTGCCCAATATTTTTGAAAAAATAAGTGTACTAGATATAGAAATAGGGAGAGTTATGGTAAGGTTTGGTATGCTAAAGAGTCTAATCACTCCCAAGTTATCAATTCTTTAGGTCCATATCTCTGACATGGAGAAGACAACACATGCCCTTATAGTACATATGCCTACTGATCTAAAGGAAAAAGAGACTTCTTCATTTTCATTGAATGGGATAATTCATGTAAGTAAGATACTGGTGAAGACCTGGATAGAGGAAGTGAAGATCTTGGAAAACTCTTTCTGAGATGTACTAAAGATGGTCTAAATTTTCTGGTAAGAAGTGGTACAGTTTTGATGCATTCTACATTTTTGTATACCTTTTCCATTAATGTCAAAGGGAGATAAGAGAAGAGATGAAAAATGTATAGAATAAAGGAGATATGTAAAAGATATACACAGACATATTTTTCGTATTGACACTTAGTCATTTTTCACTAAGTGTTTCCATCAATGCCAAAGGGAGAGATTGTTGGCAAGTGATTCATTTTTGGAGTGTTATGGGACACTTGAGAGTTTTCATTTATGACAACACATCTGGTATGATGATCACTTGAAGTTGCTTACAGTTTTGGAGATGCAGATTGGAAAATGACTAAGTACAGTAAACAAAAATACAGAGTATAGTAGTACAGTTTTGGACAACAAAGTTAGTAAATGAATAATGAAGACTTGCGAGGTTAGGAAAGGAAATTTTTGGGTATTTATCACCTTTAGGTAAGGTCATTTGAGTTTTTGTGTTGATTGTAGTGAGTTGCAGATAGTTGAAGGTATATGAAGACAAAGTAACAGTGATACGGGGCAGATAAACAATCGCAATGATTAAGGGAGTATGACATGGAATTCAAATGTGCTAAGTTAGATTGGGATTGTGGATAACCTATACTTTGGTTGTATAAGGTCTACGACTTTGTATTTACTCTTTGCATAATTATTAATTCTATTTTTTGATGTATTTGAGAGCCGACTGGTTAATTTAATAACATATATATGAAGAGATTTTTGTAAAGCAAAGCATGATGAGATGATATGATAGACAAATGGAATGGATGCATTGTGATGTCAAGCAGATTTCTATGTGAGCTATAACTAAAACTATCTAAGCATAGATGATGCTTGTATTGTTCACTTTTGAGATTGATTATAACAGAACTATATTTATGATTGTAAGAGCAGTGTGCTTAGTATACCTTTAAAAGGGTTTTGTATTCCCTTAACAGGGAAATATGCTAATGTAATATTCAGATCCTAATAGGGCCAGGTCTCCTAATAGGGACACTATAATTTTAGTACATATTTTGTGGGTACCATCCCCACTAGAGTTTTCCCTAGGCCAGGGTTTCCTCGACAATAATTCATGGTGTTATGAGTTATGTGTTGTGTGCTTATGTTCTTTTTATTTTAGTAAATATATGGTTTAGTTGGAAATTATTAAGTTCATGTTTAATGTGTTGTAATACTGATTCACCCCCCTCTTAGTATTACTTAATCCTAACACATACAATATATTATGACCAATTTGAGTATGGGCCCTGTCATCATAATTTACAATTTCATAATCCACCACAACCTCTTCCAAATTTTCAAAATTTTAATATTAACCAATATATTCCCCAAAACCATGGACCTCACTTTCAACCATATCCTTTTGCATTTACAAGAGTCCCTATGAATATTAACAAATAAAAACCATTGGATTTCACACTAATCATCGGTGCTCCTCACGACATAAAGAATAAATGAAAGATTGATATTCTTAAGTTTGGAGGAAGTGTTACATAAAATGATGAAATTCACATGAGAGTATTTGAGAACACTATAGAGAATCATGAACCGCACAAAGACATTTACATGAAATTGTTTGTGCAATGTCTAATAGATTATGCTAGAGAGTGATACAAAGGATTACATGATGCTTTAATCAGTATATGGATGGATTTCATAAAATCATTGAAGAATATGGTGACCATAATGACCCTTCATTTTCTATACATGAAATAACCAACATAAAAAAAGGATACAATGAAACTGTAACTGAGTTCAATAAGAGGTTTCATAAATTATTGAATAGAGTTCCTCCTTGAATGAAGCTTACTGATGAATTTTTTTTAGTGTTTTATACTGATGCTTATGATAAAAAAAGCAATTATGAGACTAGATCAAGAAATCCAAATACTTTAACGGATACATGTAGAGATATAGTCGTAATAGAAAATAACTAAAAATATTTTGGAAAAGTGGGAAGAAGAGATGATGTCAGATTGTATAATCCCAAAGCTTAAAAAAAAATAAACAAAGAAGAAAATAAATTTGATAAAGCTATAAGTGCTTTAAAATATTTAACAATAAAGGTGGGTAAAAATGATAAAACTCAGTTGAATAGAAATGACAGACCGCAATTTAATAGAAGTGATAGAATTAGGTTACAAGATATGCCATATAATACAACTTGGAAAGATGGGAAACCTAAGGTACCCAAGAAAAATAAAGATACACCAGATCCCTTGAGTAGGAAAAATCAATACATGGTTGATGAGAACCCATTGTGTATGGCTTGTAATTTTCCTCATTCTCCTCAACAATGTGTGGTAGCACAAAGTTTGCAAGAAGAAGATAATGAAGACTATGAATATGATCCCAACCAAGCTATTAACACATTGTCAATGGAACCATTTGGGGGCACTGATAACTATAATTCATTAGAGTATGGATGTGAAAATGATGCCATCTCACAAAAATACAATCACCATTGTTATATGCAGTAAAATAATGAAGAAGATGCTCCTAGATTGAGAAGACCTACTGAAGAAGAAAAGAGAGATTTGACTATAACTATTGTAGCCCAAGTGAAAAGTAATTACAATTTAAGAAATAGGACAATAAATGTAGATCAAGGTAAGCCAGGTGGATTTTTTATAAAGGAAAATACTAAGAAACAAAACGGGACTACAAAAACAATAGCCAAGCCACCTGATGCAAAAATAAAAAGTGATAGTACTAAATTGATTAAAACCCCCAAGATTGTCTGTGTTGGAAAAATCAAATTGATAAATCCAGTGCACAATACTTCTACCCCATCTTTCAATATTACAAATGCTTTATCCCAAATTAAAGTATCATTCCCATAATTGGAAATGATGACATTTCCCCATTACAAGAAAAGTACAATTAAGCTATTAAATAGTGTACTTGAGGAATAGAATAAAGCCATTGAGCACAAGGAGGAAGAGATAATGCCTAAATTGTACATTAGTACCACATTAACTAAAATTCCTTCTCAAATTGATCCTTTTTACATGACACTTTTGATTAACAGAGAACTTGTAAAGAATTTCATGATAGATTCTAGGGCTGCCATAAATATTATGCCTAAGGATGTTAAGAAAGAGTTGGGGCTAAATGTTGATACAACTTATGGAAATTGTTATGCAATGGATAATAGATCAGTTCTTGTAGTAGGTATCATGAAGGATGTTGAATTCAAAATAGTTGAATGTCCATAATCCACATATAGAATTGACGTTATAGTGGTAGATGTTTCTCTCAACTATGTCATGATGCTTTCAAGACATTGAACTAGATTAGTTGGAGGGCATGTACAATTAGACCTATCATATGCCACTATCCCAGTGAATGGAAAATAAGTTAGAATAAATAGAGAAATAAGATCCTCATACATTATTGAGGAGATTAATCCTAATCAACTAACATTCTCCTGTCATACAAATATGGATAACTTCACAATTCAACTTACTAAACCCGAGTTGAAGAATACTGAGCTAATCATAATCCATACTGAGAAATATCAAGGGATAGTTTGGAGAATTTTTTTTGATGGGGCTTACAGCAAAGAGGGTAATGGTGCAAGAGTGGTATTTATATCTCTTGATGGAAAAAAATTCAAATAATCCTTTCCTTTTACATTTGATTGTACCAATAATGTGGGAGAGTATGAGGCCTTATTATTGGGAATGAATCTGGCTTGTAAACATGGGATTAAGTTGCTAAGTGCATATGGAGATTCTGAATTTATTATTTCCCAAATGAGATCTAAGTTTACCACTAAGAATGCAAGATTAAAGAAATATAGGAATGATGCATGGGATACTATTGAAATATTTTATGCATTCTCAGTGGATTGGGTAGATAGATTTAAAAATATTATGGTTGACTTCTCGTAAACATAGCTTTAAAGAAAAATGGCAACATTAAATGATGTTTTAATAATTGAAGTTGAAATAAGGCCTTCTATTCCTGATAATATATGCAATTGGAAAATCTTTGAGATGATGATGAATTATTGAAATTCTTGAGATGCGAAGAGAAATATAACTCACAAGAGATAGACTTTGGTGCCTATGTTGTTGAAATTGATGGGAAAGATACTTTATTTGGAGAATAAGTGGTCCAATTGAAGACAAATAAGATCCCTAGAGGATTAGTAACTTTAGAGAAGATATTTGATAGAGATGAAAAGGAAAAGATAAGAAAAAAATCCTGTTAAGGAGGAGGATGTTGAGAAGTTAAACTTGGGAAATGAAAACGCGCCAAAGAATATTTATATTGGGAAAAACTCAGTCCTAAAATTAGACTAGACCTGATAGCATTATTAAAGAAATATAAACATGTGTTTTCCTTGTCTTATGATAATTTGAAAGCATATATAGAAGACTTATTTAAACATGAGATTCCATTAAAACCAAATGCCAAACCATTTAGACAGACATAGACCAATCAATCCCACTTTATCCCCAAAGATGCAGGAAGAATTAATTAAGCTTGGGGGTGTAGGAATAATCAAACACATCAGACATTCTACTTGGGTATCTTACTTGGTGCCTATCAAAAAGAAGAATGGTGATATCAAACTCTGTGTAGATTTTAGGAATTTAAATACTTCATCATTGAAAGATAATTATGCACTACCCAACATGGAAGCATTGTTGCAGAAGGTGACATCAAATGAATTATTATCAATGATGGATAGTTTTTCAAGTTACAACCAAGTTAAAGTGAAGGATTCTGAACAATAAAAAACTACTTTCACTACACCATGGGGTACTTATGTTTATTTAAGAATGCCCTTTGATTTGACAAATGCTGGGGAAATTTCCAAAGAGCCATGGATGTTTCTTTTAATGAATTAATTGATGTTACCATGGAAATTTATCAAGATGAATTGATTGCATATTCAAAGAGAGATGAAGATCACTACAATCACTTAGAGAATATTTTTTAAAAGCACTCGAATATGGTATCTCTCTAAATCCCAAGAAATGCCATTTTGGTGTCACTGAAGGGAAATTACATGGCCACATAATATTAAAAGATGGAGTGAAAATTGATCTAGAAAGAGTTGCAGCCATTAATAAAATCCCCATCACCAAAATAGTGAAAGGTATTCAGTCATTTTTTGGGCAAATTAATTTTGTAAGAAGTTTTTTCTCTAACTTTGCTGAGATAGTCAAACCTATTTCAAAAATGTTTTGAAAGGGTGCTAAACTAGATTGGGATGTTTAATCTCTTGATGTATTCATTTCTATTGAGAGAGCTATTAAGGAGGCCCCAGTATTAAAATCTCCTGATTTTTCTAAGCCATTTGAAATTTTCTCTTTTACCTCATTCCATACTATTGTTGTAGTCATGCTACAAAAGAATGAAGAAGGTCACGAACAACCTATTGTATATTTTAGAAAATCATTGCAAGAAGTTGAATTAAAGTATGTAATTAATGAAAAATAGGCTTATGTGTTGGTCATAATGGTTAAGTCTTTCAAAACATACCTTATAGGGGCAGAAGTTATAGCCTATGTGCCTAATGCAGTAGTCAAAGATATATTCAGACAATCTAAATTAACTGGTAGAAGATGCAAATGGATGAAATAGGTACAGGAATTCAACGTTGATATTCAAATCACAAAACTTGTGAGAGGTAAAGGATTAGAAAGGTTAATGGCATAATCAAATCTTGAGGCTGCTCAAGTGGATAATATTGAACTAGAAGATGTTGTTGTCAGCATAGAAATAGTTCCTTGGTACTCTAATATAGTGTATTACTTGAAGCATACAAAGTGTCTTGATGGCCTGACTGATAATAAAAAAAGTCACTAAAATTAGAAGTATCTAAATATGTACTAATAAAAGGGACTTGTATTGGAAAAATATAGATGATGTACTATTTTTCTGTCTTGAAAATTACCAATCAGAGGGTGTGATGAAGGAGATGCATAGTGGGGTATGTGGGGACCATTTTTATGCTAAAACCATGACTCACGGGATACTTAAAGTAGGGTATTATTGGCCTTGTGTCTTCAATGATGCATATACCTATGTTAGGAAGTATGAAGTATGTCAAAAACTTTCAGGCAAGTTGGAATATCAAGGGACATTTCCATTAAGACCCTTGCATGCATATGCACCATTTTAACAATGGGGGTTAGATTTTATAGGTGAGATTATGGAAAAATCAAGTGAGGGACACCGTTGGATATTGGTAGCCACTGATTATTTTACGAAATGGGTGGAAGCTATATCTAATAAGAAATAAACTAGCAAGGTGGTAATAAAATTTCTAATGGAGAACATACTAACCAAGTTTGGGATACCTTTTAGGATTATAGCCGATAATGGGATGTGCTTCAGGCTTGAGGAATTTACCTCTTTTTGTGAGAATTATGGCATTAAAATTTCATATGCATCACCCTACCACCCCTAGGGAAATGGATAGGCCGAATCAAGTAATAAGAATAGATTGAAAATCATAAGGAGGATGTTTGATAAGAACAAGAAAGCTTGTGATTCCAAGTTAAATTTAGCAGTATGGGATGACTGAATTACCACTAAGAAATCCATTGGGAAGTCACCTTTTGAGTTAGTTTATGACAAGATAGAAAGACTACCACTTGAGAAATTATTTCTAGTACATATATTTATAGTTGATGAAGAAGTGGAACTGATGGATCCCTTAGAAGATAGGTTTGTACAATTGGCAGAAATAGATTAAATGAGAAGGCAAGCCTAGGAACAAAACCTCAAAGTGTAGCAACAAATGAAAACTATGTATTACAAAAATTCTTAAGATAGAAAGTTCAAAGAGGGATATTGGGTTCTTATGTGGAATGATAGGAATCAAGATAAAGGAAAACATGAAAATTTTGAAGCCTTGTGGATTGGACCATATGTCATAACTATAAAAGAGGGAAAGCTTCATATTACCTACAAAATATAATAGAATAAATATAAGAATTCTCAGTGCATGGATGATTCTTGAAGCATTTATTTTCTTAGGAAAAGGAGCTATGTTCCATGCATAGCAGGTTAGGATTCACCTTCCATCTGACATGTACATAATCCATATTGCCATTTTTCATATCTATATTCCTTTTCATTATTATTTTCCACTTATATTGGTTTGCTTCCTCTAGAGATACTTCTGAATTCTTGCAGGCATTCAATGAATTCCTCATACCTAGAAAGAGCCACTATTGGAGCCTTCAAAATTTTGACTTTATTAGTCACTAACCACAACCCATCACCAAGCTTTTGTAATTTATACCTTCACAAAGGATGAAGCTACAAAAGTTTTCTTATAAAATTTTACAATAATACTCTAGATAAGATGCCTATCTGAATGTGAATTTTCTGAAGCATATTTATCCTAATTATTATAGAAACCATCCCACAGGGTTTTCTCATATATTACCACACAATCTGTACCTCATAAGCCTTTAGAGTTAGTTTTATTGGAATAAAATATGCAACTAAAAGAACATCTATTTATATGTTCTTTTCTATTTTTCAAAGGTTAAATAACTAAGAATGCGAAATAGTGAACTTTTCATTGTTTCGCGGGTTCTAAAAATAAGTGGCTGTGAAATAGCAAACCCGTCATTATTTCATGGGAACAAAAAATAATGGTTTCAAAATTGTGAAAGCATCACTATTTCATGAAGGAAACAAGTAAGAGTTGAAAAATAGAGAACTCAATGCTATTTCACGAAGGGAATTAACTTACACTTGCAAACTGGTGAAAAGGTATCCATTTCATAGGGATGACTAAAGTGAGATTGCAAAATGACGTTAGCAGTTTTAAAAAGAAAAGATAACTACCTCGCTGAGCAAACAATGCGCACATGTGGAGACTCAAAAATAATTAAATGTTTTGAACTTGAATTAAAGGAGCTAGCATTCAGTCTTAATTACATTAGAAGTGCAAATTGAGTGTCAAAGAAGTGTGAGAGATGAGTTGGTGTGGAAACATCATGAGAAGTTGCAGGGAGCTAGGGAATGAAGAATAGAGATAAACAAGTAAGTTCATCTTCTTATCCACTATTTGGATTGCATTTAAAATAAAATGCCTAGGAAGAAGGAGGATGTAAAAAAAAATGAGCAGTCTAAGGTCCCTTTAAAATGGATCTTCTAAATGCATTACTAGGGTCTATGGATACTAGAACTAAGGTTGTATTTTAGGATGCCTGGGGAGAATGTAGATATGTTGATATCCCTCACATTGGTATATCCCTTTTCTGGTATTTTTATAATAACATAGATGAGAAAGAACCTCAGTCCAACCCTTAGAAATTGGACTTAGTGAAGGTTATAGTACCTATATGCACCCTAAAATGGTCGCCTGGACTATGGTCCCCCATTTTTCAATTGATTAAATGACTAGAATCAATTTATCAAATTCCTGAATCAATGCTTTGCAACATTTTCATTTTAAATCAATTTCCTTGATCAAATCGTAATTAATTCAATTATTTCAATATTGCCTAAGGTTTGATCATTTCATCAATTATCTTATTTAATTAAAAAAAAAAATCCTTTTTATTAAATAAAATAATCTTATTTAATTAAAATTCCTTTTTAATTAAATAATCTTATCTTATTTAATTAAAATCTCTTTTAATTAAATAATATTATCTTATTTAATTAAAGTCTCTCTTTTTAATTAAATTAAATAATCTTATTTAATTAAAAGAAAATCCCTCTTTTAATTAAATAAAACCCCCACTTAAATCCCTCTTTGTTGAAAAAGGAAATAAATTAAATAAAAATAAATAAAGTTCCTTTTTCTACACATCTTCCTAAGTGGTGGGTTTTTTTGCCTCTTAATCATAGCCTTTAATTTTGCCTCTTAATCTCTACTATCCATTTCTCTTTATAAGGAAACCTTTCCTTCTCATTTGATAATCAAAATTTTATGTTAATGTTATGCTGCAGGTTTGGAGAGCAATTTTGGAAGAGGTTTTGAGCACTTGAGCTTGGATATTGCAACTTCTCTCTTCTTGTATTCTTCTTTCATGCTCCATGGCAGTCCATTTAGATTAATCTCACACTTTCATGTTAGATTAGATTCATGTTTCCTTTCATAGATTAATCTTGCATTTGTATTTCCTTTCATAGAATAGTCATGCATTGTTATCATATAGAATAGATTTCATTTGCACGCATACTTGATGATCATGGACACTAGCATTCTTTCTCTTCCTCTTTGAATCTCTCATTTTATGGTGTACTTGCATGGGCATAAACTAGGTCAATTTGAGGGCCTTCATTACAAACCCTTGCACTCCATGAATAGAGAGCTATGAGTTGCCATTCGAGACCTCATTCTTCAATGATCTTGGATATAATGATTCATAAAAGTGTGACACATTTTTAGCACACATTTTTGGCGCCCACCATGCGGCAACCCACCTTTACATGATGGTTTTTATTATTTTTGGAGCTAACCCCCTTGTCCAAATTTGCTTGGAGATGGAAACCTTAGATTTTCAAAGATTTGATTATATCTCTCAAATGACTTGGAGTTTTGGTTTGAATGTTTTTTTGCAGATTGGCGACATATCCAAGAAGCTTCAGTAAAAAATTTAGAATTTTCTGAGGTATTTTTCATTTTGTATAATCTTTTCTTTATTTTTAATAAAAAATTCATTTTTGGCGCAAATCAGCATATTTTTTAGAAATTTTTACATTTTTAGAAAGGTCTTTAAATTATATAGGGGGTCCATTCTTTGTGTTTTAAATTTGGATGCAATATTAAAACAGTATTATGAAAACTAGTCTATTTTGAGAAAATGGCTCCCATTCAAAGAGTATTATTCCTCCAAAAATTGCATGGGTAATAAATTTATGACAAAAATAGAAAAAAATTGATTGAATCAGATGCCTTTGCTAGGATCATACGCATGATCTTGTCATGACCTCCTTCTTCCAAAAATATTTCATCTTCTAAGTCTTCTCATCTTTCCTCATCATCCAAGTCTTCTTCCTCCACTATGTCTTCACTTTCCTCTTCTCCACGCTCTCATTCTTCTTCTACTTCTCCCAAGAGTCTTACTTCTCTTCTCAAGACATACCATAATGAGTAATGTGACAATCCTTATGGTACCTCTTCCACGAAGAATGAAATGCCCATCTTTGATGACTATGATGATGGACAATGTAGTGATACCTATGAAACCTCTATTCCTAAGAATCCTCCTAGTCGTGTGCTCGTTCTTACTGGTAATGGGTTGTCACATTGGATAGATTGTGATGGTGATCCGTATGACTCTAATTTTGAAAGAGACTTTGATGATTTTTGTGAACAATACCTGGATGATACATTTACTTCTATTGAGGAAGAGAAATCTTTCCGCACTGATTATAAACGTAAATACTATAAGAATCTCTCCTCTAAGAGTTCTCATGCTGAAAATAAACATTACACTCTCGAGAAAGATCATGCTAATGATGAACCTTTGCTTTGTGATGATTCCCTTCCATCCTCTACTTCCTCCAATACCCACACATCTCCTAAAGTTTCCAAGCTTTACAAATATTTCATAAATCCTTCATCCAACAAAGGTCCTAACGCATTTCATGCGGTTTCCTATAGTTTTCCTCAAGGGTTACCTCTTAAAGAAAGTCAAGCTAACCTTCACTTGGTTGTGAATACTTTAAATACTGCTAAACCTAAAGAGCCTAAGAATTTATATGCTATAATTCCTACTTCAGCTAATCCTTTCCCATCTCTTCCCAAGTCTCCCATACAATTCCAACATGCTTCCTTGTCCTTAGAAGTGGCTCCATGTCCAGAGGACTCTAAAAATGAAAAAGAAAAGAACATAAATAAAGATCAAGATCAAGATCAAGCAACCTCCATGTCATCCAATCCTTTTCATGATTTCTCTTATCTGTTTCATGGTTCTTTTGACCCCGCACGCCCTTTCTCATTCATTCCACCATATCTTAAGTCTTCTCCTAAGTAAGATCAAGTTACTACTTACACCGTTGAGCTTATTGACAATCAAAATAACCTTACCCCACTTACACTTTGCAAAGATGATACTTCCATTAAGGTTATTAAAAATGGTGTTGTTACTTCCAATATTAAGCATATTAAAAATCAATAGGAACATTATGCGCTTATGCTATCAAAAGATCCTTGTCAAGATCAGAGATAACTTTAAGAAACCCCCTCCTAGTAAAAGGAGTAAAATCCTGGCGAATCACACATTAATTTAGGGGAAAAATTTTCTTAATGATGGCAAATTTTTTTTCCAAATTAGCAAAATAATATAAAGGTGAAGGCGATTTTTTCCCTGCCCAACAAAAATTTCATAAAATCCTGGCGAATAATACATTAATGTGGGAAAAATATATATTGTGTGAGGCGAATTTTTTTCTTTTGAAGTAAATACATTATAATATATGAGATGAATGATTTTTTGTTGAAGGGTAACAAAATAATTGTGCTGGCAAATTTTATGTGCCTTTTGAAAAATATATATATTTTTGGCTAATCTATCATTAAGTATGGGAAAAATAAATATTTGATTGGCGATTTTCAAAAGATGGGACTTCTCAATGCGTCAATACGTCATGTGGGCCAGCGCCAACTAATTTGTTTGCAAATTAAACACATGTTGGTATCCATAAGCACAAAAATTTACATCGACACACAACCTAACAGTAACATCCATCAATTTATAATGTTAAATGTCTTATTTGAGATTGTTTGATGATCCTAGATGAATGGCTGAAGTTTAATTAATCTGCACCATAACTATTATCTAATTAATGCAACATCACATAATGACATCATTATTTTCACGTATCAAGTCTTACATCTGTTTAGGTGGACAGTTGATAATGTATCACAGTTGTCGTTAATAAAATAAATGTTTTATCACTGACGCTAAATCTGGCTATTTCTAATTTCACACACTTGTGCTTTTAATATGAAAGATTTACAGAATTTTGAAGGACAAATGAATTAAGTAGGTTAGAGAAAGAATTAAGGGCTATTTATGGATGATCTACACTTCCTTCTTCTTCAATACTAGTGCTTGAAAGATTGCCTCTGGTTTTGGTAGTTAGGTTGTATTAGTATAATTTCAGATATTGTGGTAGTTGTTTTTTGAAGATGGACACTCCTATCCGTTTGATAAGCATGTCTGGAGAGGAAAAAAAGGCCTTTTTGGACACAGTCTCAAACCAAAGCCTTGAATCACTTTGTAAGGAGTTTGGAGCCTTCACAAATGAGACTATGAGGATGGTGCTGGGCCATCAATTTTTGGAAAATATCGATAGGTATTGAGTTAACACGGACATTACATCCCATTTTTTGGCATCTCTTTTGGACCTCGGGGGAGAGAAGGTGGATATGCTCCTTCTGTTAAGGAAGCTATTCAAACCTGAATTCCTGGGTGACGTTGTTGAGGTTTCTGTTTATGCAAAATTAGGGGTGGCGATCCCTTGGGCAAGTGATATACGCAAGATTTTTGAGTCAGACGAAGATGTGGCCATTCAACCTTTTCTTTTGAACCTGGATGATCAGCAGTTGACACGCCATAGGAAATGGGCACATATTGGTAGGGATTTTCTTTGCAAATGGTTTCTATTAGATGACTTGGTGGACTACGGATGGCTATATGAATTCACAGAGCTTTTCATCTCTAGAAAGTTCTACTTAGACAGAGGGGAAAATCTTTAGTGTTGTGTCCCTATGGCTAGTGGCCTTCGCTTGAAAATTTTGAAATTTTCACTATTGTAGGTTTTGTCTTTAAAGTTTTGTAAGGACTTCAAGTGAAATTCTCCAAGTCCAAAATTCTGAATTTATGAGAAATTCTGAATATTGTAAATTTATAGAAAATATTAATGAAAAGTTTGCAACTTCATTTCAGTTTTTTTTTATGGATTTAATTGTAAAATGTGTATGTGTGAGTCGTGACTTGTGACATATGTGATTTTATAATTTTTGAAATTGAAAATGAACCAAACAAATGTTAAATTGTTAATGTATGACAACATGTTATTTATTTAACAATAATATAACTTAACTTTTGTATGTATCATGTCACATGTGTGACTGTGCGACTGCCAAATTGTGAAATTTTAAAGTAGTTATTCTTCAAAATTTAAACTAAAAATAAAATCTAAAATTAGCAAATGCCAAATGGAAATTCATAAAACATCTAATAATTACAATTTCTGGACTACCAGTCACATCGAGTTAATATCACCTCTTTGGTAGCGGAGTTGTCCGCCATCACTGGCAACTGCAAGTGGTATGTACATTTGGCAACTGCACATGGTATGTACATTGTACTATCAACTATGAGCATTGATACCGTCAACACGTACCTTAAACCTGTTTATTTAAAACCCTAATTTGTAAATGTATTATTCGAGACCGTTGATTGATGTAGGTCAATGGCTACAGTTTTATCTCAGGCACAATTTCTCAAAATGAATGTCTTGTTAGAGTGAAAGTGACATTCTATAGCCATCAGCCAATTTGCACAGTTTCCAAAATTGTACTAGTACAAACTGTAGTTATTAGTATAGTGACCACTGACTATATTAGTGATTTCCCACACTCCTAAATTAATGCATTAATGGGAATGATTTACCTAACAATATCAAAGATATGGATTCACATGGCTATTAATAGACATCCTTGCTTGCTTCTTCATCAATTTCAATTTGCTTTTGCCTTTCAGCCTCGACCCTCAAATTTCAATTTTCTGTGTAGTTTGAAGATTTAGGTTTTAAGTTTAGGCAGAGATGGACACACCAATTAGGTTGAGAACTACATCGATTGATGAGAAAAATCCCTTTTTGGGCTGGATACCAGACGAAGTACTCACTTTCATTTGCAAGGAAGTGGGCTCTTTCATTAACAATGTTGTGTTGATGGTGCTCAGCCATGAGTTCATTCACAACGAGAAGAGATACCGCATCAACACAGACATTACATCCTGCTTCCTGGTGTCTCTTCTCGACCTTGGAGGAGAGAAGGTAGACATGCTTATGCTGCTGCGGAATGTTTTCAAGGATCAATTTCTGGTGGACGACGTCCAAGTCATTGTCTTTGCAGAACTGGGGCTGGGTATCCCTTGGGCTAATGAAATTGAAAATCTTATCCAGCGAGGCAGCAATGTGGAAAGAAAACCCTTCCTACTGAACCTTAATGAAAGGCAGCTGACGCGGCATCGGAAGTGGGCGCGACTGGGGAGGGACTTCCTGCAGAAGTGGTTTCAGCTCAACGACTTCGAGGAGACAAACTACAACTGGCTTGACGAATTTGGGGAGATTATCCTCAACAGACAATTCTTCTCAAATAGGGATGAAGATGAAGACCTTTAGTGTTTATGTTCTTGAAATGGGTTTCCGTATTTCGTTCATTTTTTTGTTTTTTCTTATATGATCAACCAATGCCCTTGTGGAAACATATTTTGTAACTGTTTGGATACTTCCCATTTTGTGGGTAAACATACTTCCCATTTTGTAGGTGTTTACAGAGAGACTATAGTATAAAGTTAACTGTAAAACTCTATAATTATAAAGTATATTATAATATTAGTGATGTAAATTTTTGAAATAATTAATGAAATTTTTTTTGTTTGACTCTTAATAATTATTGTAATTTTTCTATCTTCCTCCACAAACGAGACTCGTATCAGTGTGTGAATAATATATTGTCTGCGTAATTTTGTTTAATTGCAATTTTTTAAAGAAATATGAAGACTTCATATGTTTAATTGCAATTTTGTAATGAAATCTAAAGACCTTAGACCTTAGACTTTACTTTTGATAAATAATAAATAATAAATAATAAATTATATGCCCAATGCCCATTTAGTGAATCGTGATTCACATTGCCAAATCAATGTGTGAATCTGTGATATCATATAATATGTATTATAATTTATGAACCAAAAAAATGTAACAATGTTTAATGTATGTGTGTGATTTATTTAAGAGTATTAACTTAATTTTTCCATGTCAATGACAAATGTAATTATCATTATGTAGCATGTGTGCGACTGCGAATGTGGAATTGTAAAAGTTTAAAGCCTTTTATAAATTATGGTTAGTAATCAATTAATAAATAATTAGAGTATTAGATAGTTATCTGTGATTGTAATATTTTAAATGTAAGTAGTTATTTTTATATTAGACAGTTTCAATATTTAATCTTATTTAATTTTAATAAATTTATGGCGTATGGTGTTACCTGTAACTGTATTTCTAGAGACTGTTGGATGAGCAGAGATCAATGACGTATGATGCATTTTAGACCGAAAGGGAAAAGAAATCCCATTTTTTCAATCCTATTCCAAAATCATGATACTTGTACACTCATTCAATCGGACGACACATGACCACTCACACAATCCTATTCTGAAATAAAAAACACGTGTAAACTCATTCAATCAGAAGACACGTGACCACTCACACAATCAGTGTCATCCGATAGATATAATTCAAAGTAAATAAATGGGACCCGCCACAATTACAAATGATGGTGACTGCCACCGACCGTTGGATGAGTAGAGATCAATGATGTATGTTGTATTTCGGACCAAAAGGGAAAAGAAATCCCATTTTAGCAATCCTATTCTGAAATAATGTCATGTGTACACTCATTCAATTGGTGTCATTCGATGACGAGTGACAACCGAAATAATGAAAGATAAAGGAATATTAAAAGAAACCAGCGATCGTTAACACGAGTGACGAGTCATGACTGGCAATTCAATACTACTCACTATTGTACAATTTTAACCTAAGTTTTTATATTTTCAGCTCTTACTAGTATTATGTATTGGAGAATCAAAGACTCAGAAAGGGGTTATGAGTAACGAATTCTAGGTTGAGGATTGAGGAATTCAACATAGAATCTCAGCTCTCTGCCCACTCACAGTATGCAAAAATTCAATTTCTGGGTAAAATCCTGAACACCCATGTCCCGCCCTTTAAATTTTTCAAATCTAGAGGTTTACTGTTTAGATTGTAGTCATAGAATTAGGGTTGAATATTCAAACACACCTGTAAATTGTAGCTATCACTAGTACATCATGGTCTAGGATGGGAAAAACAAATACCAAGAGTATGAGTAAAGGGAAAAGAAAGAAAACAAAGATAATAGATTTCCACAAACTAGTTAAAATACCAGGTTTCACTGATGAATTCCATGATATTTTTGATCCTGTTATCCATGAAAATAAGGGAATCATGGAAATTAGATTTGCACTTGAAAATAAGTGTAAAGATCCAATGAAGGATTCAAAATTTTATCCATTTAACAACACGTTAAAGGCAAAGACAAATAAAATTGCACCATGGGTTGTTGGGTCAGCACGCATGGCGTTACCTCAAGTATTCCCTTGTCTAGAAATTGTCATGCTCTGCACCTAAAATTATGATGAAAATGGAAAAGAAAATTAGTTATTTTTATATTAGACAGTTTCAATATTTAATCTTATTTAAATTTAATAAATTTGTGGCGTATGGTGTTACCTGTAACTGTATTTGTAGAGACTGTTGGATGAACAGAGATCAATGACGTATGATGCATTTCAAGCCGAAAGGGAAAAGAAATCCCATTTTTGCAATCCTATTCTGAAATCATGATACTTGTACACTCATTCAATTAGATGACACATGACCACACACACAATCCTATTCCAAAATAAAAAACACGTGTAAACTCATTCAATCGAATGACACATGACCACTCACACAATCGGTGTCATCCGATAGATATAATTCAAAGTAAATAAATGAGACCCGCCATAATTATAAATGATGGTGACTGCCACCGACCATTGGATGAGTAGAGATCAATGATGTATGTTGTATTTCGGGCCGAAAGGGAAAATAAATCCCATTTTAGCAATCCTATTTTGAAATAACGACATGTGTACACTCATTCAATTGGTGTCATTCGATGATGAGTGACAACCGAAAGAATGATAGGTAAAGGAATATTAAAAGAAGCCAGCGATCATTAACATGAGTGACAGTAAAAGTTAACACGAGCGATGAGTCCCGACTGGAAATTCAGTACTACTCACTATTGTACAATTTTAACCTAAGTTTTTATATTTTCAGTTCTTACTAGTATTATGTATTGGAGAATCAGAGATTCAGAAAGGGGTTACGGGTAATGAATTATAGGTTGAGGATTGAGGAATTCAACATAGAATCTCAGCTCTCTGCCCACTCACAGTATGCACAAATTCAATTTCTGGGTAAAATCCTGAACACCCATGTCCCGCCCTTTAAATTTTTCAAATCTAGAGGTTTACTGTTTAGATTGTAGTCATAGAATTAGGGTTGAATTTTCAAACACACCTGTAAATTATAGCTGTCACTAGTATACCACGGTCTGCGATGGGAAAAACAAATACCAAGAGTATGAGTAAAGGGAAAAGAAAGAAAACAAAGATAATAGACTTCCACAAACTAGTTAAAATACCAAGTTTTACTGATGAATTCCATGATATTTTTGATCCTGTTATCCATGAAAATAAGGGAATCATGGAAATTAGATTTGCACTTGAAAATAAGTGTAAAGATCCAATGAAGGATTCAAAATTTTATCCATTTAACAACATGTTAAAGGCAAAGACAAATAAAATTGCACCATGGGTTGTTGGGTCAGCACGCATGGCGTTACCTCAAGTATTCCCTTGTCTAGAAATTGTCATGCTCTGCACCCAAAATTATGATGAAAATAGAAAAGCAATTGTCAATAAAAGTACTCAGGAGGAAATTTTGTCGATAATAGAGACTGAATTTTCTACTCTGTTGGACCTAGGGTTTGAAGCACAAAAATCAAACGTGCACATTGACCTGGGAAAGCTGGAAGAGACTTATGAAAATTTAGATGTACAAAGGAAAGATTCATATATCAGAGGAATAACAAGAAGTTCTAGTCTGGATCTAGATCACAAGCCTGCTTATGATTATGATATTTTTGTGCAATGGGTTCAGGATAGTATTTCCTTGCTAGCATTTTGTTTGGGATTGGATAGTAACAAAGAAGTGAGTGCCAACATTCTTGAAATGATTTTTTAGATTCATTGTGAAAAAGAACCAGTAAAATATAATTCTATTGAACACATTGTTAATTGCATGCAAGAACAATTTCTAATGATTAAAAGAGGTTCACAGAAGACATTTAGGTTCACAACCTACTTGTGCTATCTTCTTTTAGCAAAGCATCATGCAATATTTCAGAAAAACAAGCTTCAAAGTCAAGTCCAAAATGCACTATATGAATGGACACCTCAGATAAGGATGAGTGATAACAAAAGGAACTATAATAATTTTGTAGACTTCTTTTTTGCACCTATGTATCATAAAATTATAGGCACTCTGTTGCCTAGATTGCTCATGTCTTGTAGAGATTGCATTCAACTCAGAAGTTAAATACAATTGGTTGACTGGTACTTCATGGAAGAATAAACCATGTTAAGATTTTACGATTCAGTGGTAGAACCCTAAAAAATTCCAATACATGTTACAGAGAGGGTTTTTGCATTGGAATATGTTTGGCAGATGGAGAGCATAGATGCACTCTTTAATGGTCAGCAAAAGAAAATGATATTTCCTTCCTTGCCTTTCTCATTGGGAGGGTTCACATTTGAGAGAAGAGGATTCAAAGTGGTAGAGGCTTTTTTTTCAATTTTTCACTTTGATGTTGACAGTCACTGGCAGTATGATCCACTAAACATAATTGGATCAAATCTTAGAGTGAATGGGAGCTCCGCAAGCAAATGTCAACATGAAATTATGTCATTGATAGAAAAATTTAAAAACATGGAGTCCTGGGATGAGGTAAAAAAAGAGATGGAGAAATACGCCGCTGGAAATAATATTTCAATACAGGAATTGTCATCACAAATTATTGCATTGCACAAGCAGAAAGTAAAAATGCAACAAAAGACATCCTAGAATTTCTACCAGCAAGCTGCTCAACCATCTACAAAAAATATTTCAAACAAAATAATGCTTCAATGTGAAGATGATAATTGGAGTGCAACCAAAATTAAATATTTTTGGGAAATGAGGAAGAATCTCGGTGAGCCAAAGACCTCTATAGATCTTTATGATCCAGATGAGGATGAAATATTTAGTGATTTGTGGAATGTGGAGCATCCTGGTCAAGTACATCATAGTGATTATGATGATCAAGATACTGGTTTTGATTGGCAGGATTCTGTGACAATTTCTACTGGAGTCAGTGCTTCCACAAAAGAAAAATATGGCAAAGGGGCATAGATGGTAGAAAAAATGGGTTTCCCAAGTAGGGGTGGTCTGGGTCCCATAGGAGAAGGGAATTGGTATCCACTTGCCACATCTGCTCCACCAAAATCTGGTAGTGGACTAGTAATTGGAAGTTCATCAGAAAAAGGTACTACTCAGTCTCATACCCTTGCGCCTTCATTTGTTCCAGTTTCAAATCCAGTTCCACCTTTTCCAAGCACTCAGATTCAATCTGAATCAAGTGCCACTACCACTGGTGGGGATGGCATGGGTAGTACTAGTGGTCCGAAAAGGATATTACAACTGGACACAAAATTAGTGGATCCCAGAGATCAAGGAAGTGTAAAGAAGCAAAAGGTTATGACAATAATGCCAATGGTGTCTGTGACTATGAGTCCAACAATTTCCACACCTTCAGGACAAAACCCTCCCAAAAGTCCAAATAATCCACTTGTAATGGGTCAAGGTGTTACTACTACTAATCCTCATGGTGCAATTATTAGAACCACAGGTGGAAGCTCATACATAGCTGCAAGTTCTATTTCACCTTTCAAACAATCAATTGTGTCAGAAAACCCTGATTTTTGTTACAATGATTTTGTAACGAACTTTGAACAAACAAAAAATAGGAATAGACAAAATAATAAGACATTGAAGAGGGATGTAGTTGCTGCAGCTCATGATGCAGAACCTACATCGAATAGGTTATTTCCCACATATGACCCAAAAAAAGAAATGATGGAGTTCATGGTTGTTATGCCCCCAGCTAGAGATAACAATCTACCAGAGAGTCAGATAGATCCATCTGAATTTCAAGTTAGCACCCTCCAAATGGATTTATCAAAAATTAAAAATGTGGACAAGATAAATGTGTCAAAAATGACCAACCAAGTTGTCTATAGTTCAGTGATGAAGTTGGAGAGAGAAAATGGAAAGCTTCAGGGAAGAATAGAAAAGTTACAGGAAAACTTGACAAACAAAAAGGCAAAGGAGAAAGCAGTAGATAACAGGTGCAAAGAATTAGAGAAAAGGATAAAAAATTCATCCTCTAAAGAAGCAATTGTTTAGCAAGAACATATGGAGGCAGAAATGAAATTTGTGAGGGAAAAATTGGAAGTGAGCAATAAAAATCTAGAGGATGAAAAAGCCTCTTCAGTAAAATTATACAAAAGCTTGGAGAGTGCGGCACAAGTAAACAATAAATTAAAGAAAGAATTGGAGGATGAGAGGGTAAAATCAAAATAGTGGGAAGAGAAAGAAAACCAGTGGGAAGAGGAAGTAGAGAAAATAAAAAACAGAGTGAACACCAGTTGTCAGAATTGAGAGAAGACCTAAAGAAGGAATAAAAGACAATTAAAACTTATGAAAAATAGCTTGAATGACCAAATGAAAAATACAGTCAAGAAAATAAAAAGAGACCTTTGGGGGAAAATAAAGGTGACTGGTGATAGGTTGTGTGATTGGTTTGAATTAAATGAAATTCTTAGAGATGTTTTTGAGAAGCTCAAAGAGCACATTAACAAAAACAAAATTTTTTGTCAGAGAGAAAAAACTGCAAAACAGATTTTGAAAAAAATCAACACAACCAGTGACAGGAATTTGGCAAGCAAGGGAATTAATGAACATGCTCTTGCATCAATAAAAGCAACCTTTGTCTTACAAAAATGTCAGAAACTAAAGGAAGTAGAGGAAACTCTTGCCTTATTTGAGATAAAGCTCGCCAAGAGGAATTAAACAACAACCGAAATGATAGGTCATGGTTTGCTGAGTCCTGGTCCTAGTAACTCATTAGCAAATTTCATTGGAAGAGAAGCTTACAAAAAAGGTTGGAGGAGACAATGAGCACTGATTTAGGAAAGCTTCCTCAAGACACAACTCATGAAGGCACTACAAACTGCATCAAACCATTAACAAATTTGAATGCAATATTGGAAGGATCATTGCTTTCAAGTCAGTCTAACAAGTATGAATGGTTGACGAGGTTGCAGTTCATCTACGATAACTTGAAAAATATTAACCTTCCAAGCAATGCAGAATGGAGCTTATTAAACAAACTGGTAGAATCATCTTGATGTAATAAAAAATAGTATGTGAAAGTACTTTCAATTTTAATCATCTCTATATTATTTATCTATTGGCTTGAATTGAGTTAAAAGTAACAAGTTTGAACTTTGCTTTTTTAACAAGATCAATGTAGCAGATGCTATAATGCTATTGCTAATTTACTAAACTGACCTGTCAAATGCAGAAATGTACAGTTGTAGAGATGGTGTATTGGTCTTGACTCTTACTGATTTTGATTTTGATTTTGAGAGTTCACATTAGGAAAATTGACCTGAAGCTATTGTTGCTCCCTTGTTTCTATAAAATGGAATTTAGGGTCATTTTCTAAGGGTAATGAAATTGAAATTGGGTATTGACTCTTGAGTCATTGTCAATTCACTTTTGCAAATAGAATCACACAGAGTTGTGTTCTACTTCTTACTACTATTAACGAATGAATTGTTACATTGTGTCATATTTGTAAATAAATTAATGACAATCTCTATTTCTAAGAATTGTATCATATGAATTGCTATGTTTTCAAAAAAATAAAAAAATCTTTAAGAGTTGTACCATATGAGCTGAATAATGTAAAGATAACCATTATTAATTATAGAATTTATGAGATTATCAGCCACATTCATGTTTTTGAATTTTGACATTGGAATATGATATTATGCATGATTGATGAATGATGATGAGATACAGAAACTGACAGTAGACTACAATTTTTTTTTTAATAAATACCTAGGACCTTCTACTTCTACAAAGGTTCAAGTTTCAACATCATCTCATTATCGAGATCCTCAGATTCATCGCCATCAACTTCATAGCCTCATTGGTTCTTTGATATGTTTTCTGCACTCTGCATACCTCCGCTTAACTCAAGTTAAACGCTAGCATTACCAGTACCAGTACATGAGTCAATGAAAGTCACATAATTGTCTCTCGCACTCCCACTTTAGTTTGAAATGTTTCCTAGGCCTCTTCTCTGACATTTATGCCTCCAAAATTTCAGTGCCTTGTTGTAAGGAAAAGTATGAACTTCATACCTGGATGTATAGAGCCTCAAGAAATTTTCCAAATTCTTGTCTAGTTTGTTTCTTAGCTTTGACTTTAGGAACCCCAAAGCACTAAAAACTCTCTCATCCTCCACCAACCCCAATATCATGGTCAGACATAAATCAGCAAGCTTGAAATTTTTTGAGATTGAATCAATCAACATTTCGCTCTCAGCTTGATATTTCCAAAGCCTTGTTACCAATCCATCTTCATGGGGGTTCTCCATAATATTATATTGTTCCCTCATTGTCTGTGAAAAATGGCCCAATTTTTCTCTCAAACGAGATTCATCTAAAATTCCATTTAGAGTTACTCTATTTAACTCTATGGTTTTGCAAAAATGATCTATCAAAGTTAGTAGCTTATTTCGATAATCCTTGAAATTGTTCATGCTCCAATATTGAGGAAACACAATAGACATGGATTCAAGTAGTTTGACTGGAGGGAATCTTACTCTAATCTCCGAGGAAAGATCATAGGCAATGTGCTTCATAGAAGTAGTTACAGACTCAACAATCTTGGTAAAGTCTTCCCTTTTAACACTTGATACTCACTTCTTTTTCTTCCTTCTTGGTTCCTCAGACTCAACCTTGGCATAGTAGTACATTGGTATCTCAACTCCATGTACTTCTGCACATAACTCCCCATTTACGCCGATCTTTAAAAAGTTGTCAGGATTGTCCAAATCTGTGATTTTAAGCCAGTTGGCAAATTTTACATCATCACATGATTGAAAGATATTATCTAGCATCATGCATGTCAATTTATGAAGTGAAACATATTCTACAATATACATTGTTCTTTGTTGGGCCTTTTTCATTATATTTCTCATTTCCTCCAGCAGGGGGAGAATACCTGCTAATGTTAAGAGTGTCTCTAAATTGGATAACCTTTGTAGTAGCTTAGGAAATTTGGGTAGCCCTGCTTCTTCATGACTTGACTTCATTAGACCAAGCAACGATTGATATTCTAAAAACACTCGATGCGCTAGTCCATCCAAAGAGATCCATCTAGTATCATTATCCTTCAGAAGCTTGTTCCCATTGGTTAGTCCTTCAGCAAAGTGTTGAAATTCCCTCAATCCTTTCAGACTTTGACAAAAGTATTGGTAGAGCTCTTTGATTAAAAATTCAATATTTTGTACTTGACCATGATTGCTAACAACTCCAAAAGCTAGATTCATTCTTTGGGCCATGCGGTGAATGGGAGTAATGTAGGGCGCACAAGAAGATTGTATCTTTGTGCAAAGCATACCTTTATGGCCTTGCATTACTAAAGCTCCATCTTCTCCAACACACACCAACTTATTGGAAATCATCATGTCATTTATACCTCCATATTCAATTAGATATCTCTTTACTAGTTCAAAAAGATTTTCAGCTGTCGCATTATCCTTCATTTTAGCAACAGTTAGTAGCTGAGGTTGGCAGACAAAATTATGTATAGTATAAACATGCATGCATACCCACAAAGTATTATCTACTGCTGTAACCTCATCTAAAGAAAATGAAATAAAATTTGACTCTTTAATTTTTGCCTTTAGATCCTCTTTTTCAACATCGAAAAGACAACTTGCCCATTCCCATCCATTATTTACTGACCAATGACTGCTAGGATAGTTAGGAACTTTAAGAAAGTGTAATAAAGCACTCAATGATGGGTAGTCTATAATAGGATGCCCTCTGCTCAAAATATTAAAAACAACACTTAACTGAACAACTTTTCCCATTAGTTCTACTTCCAATGCTTTTCTAAAACAAGCTTCAATAGAGCCTTTAACTTGAGTAGGCTTCATCTATATATTCAGATGAAATTCATATAATTATGCATTCCTAACATGCAGAGATTCATCCTTTGTTTTCCATCTTATAACTGATTTTTCAACTCCATCTATGGTTTTCTTTTCATAAACTTTACCCATATGCTTCTCTATGGTGTCGATTTTTAACTGCAACCTCTTTTCCTTTTTATTTGTCTTGGTGCAAATCTTACATATGCATCCTACCAGAGGTTGACCTTCAATTGGATTCTCCATTGGTTCAATGAATGGATACTTTGCCACCCATTCTATTTGAAAATTCCTCAACAACTCCCACTTCTGATCATGTTTTGAATTGTTTTTTCTTTTCTTTTTCTCTACACCATCATCATCTCTGACATTCTCAGTCTCATCCAAGTCAATTATATCATTATGGCTAATTTGGTTATTTAACTGAAAATCCTCTTCAAGTTCATCATGATCTGAGATATCAGGTTCGCCTACCTCTTCAATATGTCGTGTAGTTTCAGGTTGTGAATCTTCAAAATCTACTTGTGATGAAGCAACTTCCCAGTTTTGGACAGAAACATTTCCAACACCATGACCAAAGTACGATGATAAGGTTCTATGTTTTTTTGGCCTCTCTTGTCTTTCCCCACTTGCAGGAGCCTTACCCTTACTCTTGTTACCCTTATATTTGTTGAACATCTCTATTCTCCAACGACTTCCACTGCAAAAAAAATGTTAAATTGTTGAAGAAGTGACAATAGACTATAATATATATAAATATGATTCTAGATTTATTGGCCCTAAAATAATGTCTGAGGTCTCCTTGGTCACCAGTGTTCGTTAAATGGTTACCACTAAATAATAATGAACTCAAAATTACAGAGTCACAGAATAAGTATCACTTACCTTTGCCTCAAATTAAATTGCAGTCACTACTCACCAATGCAGTATGCAGTTGCACTCAACAGTCTGAAACTTTTCTATCAATCAAATGTTTTTATACTATCCTTATTTGGCAAATTTGGTGGGAGGTATTAGGTCAAGGTATACAAATTTGGAGAAGCCCGTGTAATTTAAACACATCTTTTGTTATTTGCGAGGCGATTATGGGTTGTCCAATACAAAGGTATGATTAATAATGTTGAAAAATTTGGGTCGGGTTGAGACACGCGTCTGTAAAATGCCAGGCAAATTTGGGGTGGCCTATAAATATAAATGTATAAAACTATTGGCAAATATAGGCCGTCCATTTGGACCGCGTATAAATTATAAGCAAATTTTCAAAATTTACGGGGACCAAAACTTAGATTCCATTGGCGATGATGTTTAAGAAAAGTAGAAAATTAAATAAAGTGATGGGCGATTGGCCTGGGAAATTGTCCCAATATTAATAATTTTTGGGCGATAGGGTCAACCTAATATATGAAAAAAAATTACCAATTCCCCGCTCGCCGACATGCAACATTCGCCAATTGGTGAATAATCGCCACTAAAGATTTCACTGGTCAAGATCAAAGTCTTCCATCTTCTTGTTCTACCACTCCATGTTTGCTTCCACTTTCTACTCTTCCTAAGTCTTTCCAAGCTTCAAATAATCCTATAAAAGAAGGTGCTCCTATTCAATATGTTCACGATCCTATTGAAAATCCTAATGCTCACTCTAAAGATGCTGATGTCCTTGGTTGGCATATACATGCTGATGAACTTATTGATTATCCTTTTGCATCTTCCATGTCCATCCTTGGACCTCCTCCACCAATACTAAGGGCTTCACATTTTCCTTCCATCTTGGGTCCTTATGTCCCTTCACTTTCCCCTCCTAACCCTCCTAATTCGTCATCCATCTTAGGTCCTTACGTCCCTCCATCTCCTATCTTAGCTCAAAATCAACATAGATGCATACCCTTGAATCCTTTTCATCCATCCACCCATCTAAACCAGTCATATTCTTTTTCTTCCTCCACAAGTCCCAAGTCTTTAGGAAGAAACTTGAATGTTCAATACAAGAAAAAGAATCAATACAAAAATCCATCTAAAAAAGAAGATCACCATGTCTCCTCTAATCGACATGGGGGCATAAAGTCAAAAGAGATATCTAAGAAGAAAACTACAAGACAAGTACGGGTTCCAAAATCCATCATTGAAGACATCCTCTTTAAATCATCAAAAAGAAATGAAAATCCTATGACTATATGGATTACAAAGTATCTCTTGAAAGAGTCACATGTTGAGAAACAAGTGAATTTGACATTCAAGCTTCCTAAGGCTTCCACTTCATCTTCTTCCAAAAATATTCTTTCATTCCCTGCACCTAAATCACAACCTCTGCTATCCATTCACCATATTCCTTCATTCAAATTTCCTCCATCCTCTCGCCACCTTTCAAGGTGTGTATTAACATTGATCTTTCCTTCCTTTCCATCTATCCTTTCACAATCCTTCCATTCACTATCCTTCTACCTTCTATCATTTTTCCTCATTTGTCTATTCCTCCTATCTTCCAACCTCACTCGCTTTGTATAAAACCTTGTCCTCCATTTTTCCTTTTTATCTTCCTTTCCCTATCAGCATTTTTGAGCATATCTTGGCATATCATGGTTTATCCTTTCACGAACCATTATCTAAAAAGCTTTCCTTCTTCCAACAAAAAAAAAAAAATTTAAGAATTTTTTTTTTCTTTTGTCCTATGGTGAAAACAACTCCCTTGTGGCACCTTGGATAGGTACCATAATGAAAACCTGGCAATCAGGCATCATGCGTAGTTCTTCTACATCTTTCATCCATTTTTTATTCTCTCTTTGATCTTGACAATGTTGACCTATACACGAACATTTGGGATATCTTGTGAGCTATATTACAATGATCTTGCTTTCTTTCCTTTCATGTTTTCATCTCTATCTTCCTCCATTCATTTTTGCCTATCGCTATCCTTTTCCCCTTTGGTCTTATGAAGCCTCCTTACATGTCTACTCCTTTGTACTACATCCTTTCATGCTCCTGCATTACGCTTTTCTGACTTATCCTATGATGGCCTTTCATTGTTTGTCCAAATGTGCTTTACATGATGTTTCTTTTTCCCTAGCTTGGGTACTCTTGAGGAGTTTTCCTTTGAGGATTTCTTCCTTTCATTCTCCTTCATCCTCCTATCTTCCATCTCTTCCACCAGCTTGCTAATCCTTCCCGTCCTCCACTTTGCTAAACATCAGAACTGCATAATGTGATCTTTCTTGGGAGTTTTGATGCCCATTTTGTCTAGGGGCATCCTTTGTACATACTTATTGATCCTGAAAGAATCCAAAAAAAATGATATATTGTCAAAAATTTTAAAAATCGGAAAATGTCATGAAAAATTGATCATCTTAGTGAGAACCTAACAATAGGCGCTTTGATGTATCTCCAAAAAAATTATATATTCCAAAAATACAAAAAAAATTAAAAATTAAAAAAAAAAAAAAGAAAAAGTGCCTTGGTGAAAATATGGAAACGCCTTGGTAGCAAAAATTCAAATTTTTTTTTTTATAAAAAGTCTTGAAAAAAAAGAAGAAAAAAAAAATGGAAAAAAATGAAAGAGAAAAAATTGTAATAAAATCCAAGTGGTGAAAACCTGGAAATGGGCGCTACTTGAGGCCTTTGCACCCCTATTTCTTAGCGCATGTCGTCGACACTAGCCTCTCTCCGTCATGCCTTGTCCTTATTGCCTCGGTCTGGAATTGGTCTTTGTCTTTGTCTATGGGGGCATAATTGTGTTAACTTTGGTCTCTTGGATGCGTTAGTCTTTAGGACACCTTACAAACGGTGTTTTTCAACATTACCCCAATTGTATTTTTCAATATAACCCTTGACATTGAGTGTTTTTCAACACTTATCGGTTTGGTCTTACCCCATTTTGTCATGTCATCTTACCTTCTTGCGAGCATTTGATCCTTATCCTCCGAACTCAGTATCAGTTAACACACTTAAATTTTTAAACACAACACTTAATGCTTGAGCTATGTCATGATCTTTTCTTTGTGTGCTAACTGTTATTGATTTTTGTTGAGTTTCCTTGTCTCATAAGTCTCTCCAAGATGCATAGCTAGAGGACTTGGGGCATGAAACATGTTTTTATTTGCTTCCTACTTTATCCTTCACTATTTTTGCACAACTGTTTCTTCTGGTCATCCTAGCATCTATACCTTTATGCGAGTGTGGTTTTTCTACATTAAATTGGGTAAGCTAACATCACATTCATCTTGACCTTTATGTCTTTGATGCTTATGTTAGAATCTTTCCACATTCCAATCCGATATAAATCACATTCATATCTTCATAGTTGCACTTGTGACTAGTGATGATAGTGTGATTTTTCGATGTCCGTTAATAATGGCCCAATGATGAAAATAAGTTCCTTAACATTCTCTAATGAATGATGAACACAAAGTCCTATTTTACAGTTTCTCTATTGCAAGTACACCTTTGCATTTTCATGTAGCATGCATTGTTAGACCTCATGTTAGTTTGCATTTTTAGGCTGCATTATGAGTTTGCGAGGGTTTTCCTTCATCTTTCTTGTGGACTTTTAATCAACTGTGATCACTTTCTGATCTTCATTTCCTTATCTTGTATCATTATCTCAATCAAAATTTTCTATTTTAAACAGTTGATTGATTTTGGGGCATTCTCTTTCTTAAGGCAAATTCTCTTTCTTCTCTCCATTTCTTTCCATCTCTTCCAAACTTCTATCTTACATCTGCTTTCACCCCACTTCTTTTTTTCTAATTCAACCTTGGGGCATAATATTTCCTGCTTAATAATCTACCTTGATTCTTTGATCCTTATATCTTTTATCTTACATCAAGAACCTTATCTTTAATTCAATTTGATCAAATTTATCAATTTTCTGTTTCTCCTCTATCTCATTTCAATTTCGATCACGAGGGGGCAGTACCTATCAAACTTCAATCCTTGATTCAGCTTTATCAATCGTATCAATTCCTCCTCTTGGGGAAACCTTGCTTGATATTATTATCTTGGACATGCCAATTACCTATTTACAGGGGTGTTGACCTTGTCTTTTTCAATCAGCTTATCTTTGTCCTGATGTATTCCCATAAAGATCACATGTCTGGGTTGTTTTGTGATCCCAAATCGATCTCACACTTTAACTACATTCTTTGACTACATGTGTTCCCATAAAGATCACACATTAGTCAAAGATGGGCAAATGTATGCACCCTAAAATGGTCGCCTGGACTATGGGCCCCCATTCTTTAATTTATCAAATGACTAGAATCAATTTATCAAATTCCTGAATCAATGCTTTGCAACATTTTTATTTCAAATCAATTTCCTTGATCAAATCCTAATTAATTCAATTATTTCAATATTGCCTAAGGTTTGATCATTTCATCAATTATCTTATTTAATTAAAACAAAACAATTCCTTTTTATTAAATAAAATAATCTTATTTAATTAAAATTCCTTTTTAATTAAATAATCTTATCTTATTTAATTAAAATATCTCTTAATTAAATAATATTATCTTATTTAATTAAAGTCTCTCTTTTTAATTAAATTAATTAATCTTATTTAATTAAAAGAAAATCCCTCTTTTAATTAAATAAAACCCCCACTTAAATCCCTCTTTGTTGAAAAATGAAATAAATTAAATAAAAATAAATAAAGTTCCTTTTTCTACACATCTTCCTAAGTGGTGGGCTTTTTTTCCTCTTAATCATAGCCTTTGATTTTGCCTCTTAATCTCTACCATCCATTTCTCTTTATAAGGAAACCTCTCCTTTTCATTTGATAATTAAGATTTTATGCTAATGTTTTTTTTATAGGTAACATTTTTTGTATTGATATTAAAGCAGAATTACATCATTAAGCCAATATTCGCGGTTGGCTACCGCTTACAAACATAATTTTACTACCCCAAAGCCCCTATACTTATAATCTTATATACTTTGTGTTAGAGTAATAGTACATTTGTCTTTATAATTAAATCACTTCGGTTTAACTATTAAAGTTCGCTATTATTCTATTCACTTAAGCTTGTCATTTGTAGGTGCATAATAATTAATATGTTTATTAATTATTAATGCACAAACCTAGCTTTTTTCTAGCTTTAGGGTTTCTTACCTTATATGTCGCCTTTGTATCATTATTGTACACACTCTTTTTGAATACATCTTTGGTTCTGCCATTTTTTAGCACATAAGGGTTTCTTGTTTTTTTCTTCCTTGCTTCATTCTTGTAACAGATCTTCTTGCATGTAGCTGCTCTTGGGATTTGGTACTATTTTTATCAGTTCCTACATGGTATCAGAGTTTTACTGTTGCAGCTTGTTCGAGTTTTATTGAAGCAAGCTCTTCGCAGTACGAGGGTTTGAAGCTTTCAGATTTTTTTTGGTATTTTTTATTGGATCTGGGGGGTCTCTATTTTTTGGAGCACTTTGGACCAAAACCGACCTCACGATTGCGTCTGAAAGGCCCAAAAACCCCCATTTTCATATAAAATATGTCTGATTTGGACACCGAAGTGTCTGGGAGAAATTTTTTGGTCTATTAGGGTCGTACAGGCATGGGAAACGAGGCAAAATTAAAAAAAAATTAAAAAAAAACAAAAAATTCACTTTAAAAAAAGCACAGCCAGTGTAACACCGACCGCGCCACCGTCGTGCCTCCGCAGGACCACCTGCGCGCCACCCGCCACCGTTGTGCCGCCCACTAGCCGCCCACGTGCTGCCCAGACTTGCAACCACCACCGTGCCACCCGGCTGCCGCCACCACCCCGCCCGGTTGCCACCTCTGCCAGTGGTGCCACCAATCGGCTGCCAGTCCTCCTGTTGATGTCATCTAACGACCCAGTGACGTCCATACGGCCGTCAAATTTAGGCTCCTCTCTGTGTTTTTCCAGCGAGCTCTCTTTTTAGGGGCCGTGTCAATTTTTTTCTCGTAACTTGAGCGTACAGACTCCAAATTGCAAGTGCCATATATCATTGGAGAGCTCTTTCTGATTTGGTTCCAACCATGGAGGTTTCATCCTTGCACTTGGTTGTTTGTGCACCCATTTTTGGCATCAAAGTTGAGACTTTGTTTTCCTCCTCGACATTTGGACCTCAGGTTTTTCACTTGTTCTTTATATTTTTTGCTTCATTTTGTGGTGTACAGGAGTTAGTTTGATAGTTTGTGGGGGGTGCATATTTCTTTCTACTTTTTCAATTCAGAGAGACCCTTCTACTTCTGTCTTATGCTCTCAATGTCAGACACATCCATTATCGTTCTGACTCCACATAACTACCACACATGGAAGCCACAAATGACCAGAATCCTCATGTCACGAGGTTTATGGTCCTGCTTGGATGCAGCTCAGCTAGTTCTGCAGAGGCCTTATGAGGTTCTTATGCACAGAAATAGATTGGATGAGGCAATGGGCCTCATTGCCATGAATATTTCAGATGGGTTGTTATTCCACCTAGATGGTCTGACCACACCTAGGGATATGTGGGACAAGTTTTCCACCTTATTTGGCACAATGAATCAGTTTACCATTCTCTAGATAGATGCAGAGTTCACCTTCTTGGTACCTGAATCATTCACCAGCATTGAGGACTTCCTAATGAAGTTCAAGTCTCTTTGATCTATTTTAAAAGTTGCTAGAAAGACAAAGTCAGATGATGAGTGTATCTTTCTAATACTCTCAAAGCTTCGTGGCCCTTATTAGATTTTCACTTCTACCTTCTACTCCACTATGGATGCACTGGGTGCACGTCATGTTATGCCCTCTTTTGAGACCTTCTATGACAGGTTAACTCGTGAGCAGTCCAAGCTCAGTCGGATGGATTCTCTTACAGGTGCACAGTCACAGGCATTGATTTCCAAGACATCTCAGGATACACATAAGCCGAAGCTGAAACAGATATCTGATTCCTCTTCTCAGCACTCTACTGGCCCACCATCTTCTTCTAAGAAGGAGAAACAGAAGACTAAGAACCCTACATGTTCCTATTGTCAGAAGGGGCCTCATGATGATTCACATTGTTTTCAGAAGAGATTTGATGGCTATGAGAAACAGATTGCAGATTTGCAAGCTCTCTTTCAGAAGAGCACTATTTCCTCTCCATCCTCTTCCACCTCACAGGGGTTTACTTTTCAGTCTTCTACCTCATCTTCAACATCTGGACAAGATTTTAGACAGGGTCATGCATTACGAGCTTCTGTTGCATCCCCTTCTTAGGTCCCTTGGATACTGGATTCAGGTGCTTCTCACCATATGGCATCTTCTCCAAAGATCTCTTTTATTGAGGCTTTTCCTATTCCCCACATTCTCATGGGGAATAACACTGTTATGCCAGTCTGTGGGAAAGGTTCTGTATGCATTCAGGATGACACATTCAATGATGTATTGTATGTTCCATCTCTATCTGCAAACCTTCACTCGATTTACCAGATTACACACAGTGGACCAGGGAAGATAGTTGAGTTCATGCCAGATTTAGTCTTCATTCGAGATAGTGCGACAAGTGGCATTATTGCTACAGGGACAGTTGATCATTCCACCTTTCTCTACACCTTTTCACACTTTGGTCCACCATCTCCATGATCAGAGTACAACTCTCCTCTTACGTGAGAGCATCATGTGGGACAGTTAGGTCACTTGAACCTCTGTGTTGTTCCTGAGACCATTTCTATGGCTGCCTCACCTCATCTTGTTGGGGTTTCTTCTCTTCAGTAGGACTCTTCTTCAGCACTGCCAGACCCTCCAGCTCCATTCATTGAGCCACCAGGTGCAGTTGTTGAGGATTCTATAGAGGACACTCATCTCCTCTCTCCTGACAGTGTCAGCACACCTATCATACCACCTACCTTGGGGGTTCCCTTTCAGGATCCTTGTGTCTACTCCTTTGAGCATCAGCTTGGCCTTCTAGTGACACCTCATCTTTTGAGGTTACCTCTTCAGTACTCCCTTCCTTTCACTCCTTTGTATTGGCGTCATGGTGGCTTGTTCATTGATCCAGGGGTTCTTTCATTCTGGGGGGAATTTGGAGCCTTGACCCTCTCTCATGGGGGGGGGGGGGGTGGNGGGGGGGGGGGGGTTGGCAGCACACATTGTACTTATGGCTTTGAGAGAGTCTCTTGAAGTCATTTTTTGTCTTTTGCTTGCTTTTCTCTCTTTTTGGAGAGGAGTTTTTCCCACTGGGTTTTCTCCTTTGTCTTTGATTTACAAAGATTTCCTTGTATTGGGTACCTGATCAGGCCTTGTTGCCGGGACCCTCTTCTCTTGCTTTCATAGCTTTTCTATGTTAGCTTACCTCCTGAGCTTCGCTTAAGGGGGGGTGCTAGAGTAATAGTACATTTGTCTTTATAATTAAATCACTTCAGTTTAATTATTAAAGTTCACTATTATTCTATTCACTTAAGCTTGTCATTTGTAGGTGCATAATAATTAATATGTTTATTAATTATTAATGCACAAACCTAGCTTTTTTCTAGCTTTAGGGTTTCTTACCTTATATGCCACTTTTGTATCATTATTGTACACACTCTTTTTGAATACATCTTTGGTTCTGCCATTTTTGAGTACATAAGGGTTTCTTGTTTTTTGCTTCCTTGCTTCGTTCTTGTAATAAGTCTTCTTGTATGCAACTGCTCTTGGGATTCAGTACTATTTTTATCAGTTCCTACACTTTGCATTACAAAAAAGGGCCTTAACGCCCATGACAGAGAACTAGTTTTAATCACATTATCAACCATACAAAAAATACCTTAAACTATTTCAATGGCAGCATCCTCCTACTTCGCAAGACCACTAATCCTTTAACCATAGTTCTACCTCCTCCCTCAAGAAGTTGGGTATGGCACCATCATCCTTCACTGACCTGGGTGCAGTGGGGATGTCATCTTAGGAGCTTCCTCCACATGCACCTACCATTTTTAGAGCCTTCTTTCCAGATTGAAAGCATATTGGCTGCCCTGGTGCTGTGACGCTCTTGCGCAGGGTTGATTTCATGAAGCTCTTTCTCTCACCCTTCCACACATTCTCCTGCAGAAAGGCGATGATTTTTTTCCAGCTCTTTTTGGCTCTTGGTAAGAGAACACACTATGGATTTGAAGCTGACCATACCACTAATGGCAGTATCGAACTATCCCCGCCACCAATTAGCCACCATGGCTCAGTTCCCATCTCTAGACCTTGGCCCAACACCACCCTGTAGATAATGTCTTCTACACCTAGTAGCCATTGCGCGTCCACACACTCTGCCACCACACTACAAACCTCCTCCTTCAATTCTCCTACCATTAACACCAAGGCTAGGAACAGGGATGCCATGTCCAAGTTGGAGTGACACCTCCAATAGGAATCAAGGTATTCCATTCTGAGAATCTACTGTAGGCCTTCCCTGAAATCACTATCCTTGAACATGAAGATAATCTTCATTCATCTTGGTGTTATCTTTCCTTCATAGGCTTGCATTTGGTTGTTCGATTCCAGCGCAAAATCGGCCTCCATGTCTTCACTGCCCTCAATTCCGCAAAAAAGCTCGCATTCCCCTATTTTTAAAACAACTTTTGAACGATCTGGAAGGCCTTTAGTGGGTTGTGTCTATTAATTAGTGCCATTATTCACATGCATTACCATTATGTAAGCACCATTCAAATTAAGGCTAGGTGATTCTCTTTTGTACTTCCACTTAAGTGATATAATTGGGGTGTTATTTGTTCTTTTTATTCAAATTCAAAACTCTTCATCTCTTCATAAATTTCAAATTGGGGTCCTAGTGGTGAATTTGCTCCCATGTTAGCTAACATGTCGACCACCTTATTTTCTTCTCTGTATACATGGGTAACTTTGAAATCCTCAAAGTTATGTAACTATAAGGTATGGATTTCACCAAAATGTAACATAAAGAATTTGGAACTATTGAAATGTTTTGTTTGTTTGTGAAGAATTGATTATGTTACTAAAATGTAAGATATGAAAATGGGGGAAGAGATTGATATGTAAATTGTTCTTTGAATTACCTAGATTTTATTAACCTTAATTGAGTTGAATTGATTAATTGATGCAATTGTGATTAAGAAAAAGATAAGATGTTCCTTTTTACCCTCAAATGCACAAATGGGAGATCCAAGTTGATCAACCCAAGAGAGGGGTTAATACACAAATGAATCAACTATTTGGAAAGGAGAATGACAAAGGAAATAACTTAAATTCTATTAATTATATGTATAGAAATGATGTATAACAGTAATTGAAGAGATGGGAGAAATGCACTAA
>MU227783.1:18801-37127 GCA_018584345.1 Thuja plicata | reverse complement strand
TTGCTTAGCTTCACTTGATGATCGTTCTTAATGCTTAGAGAAAATGAGAGAGAAAGCTTCCCTTTTATATGAAATTAGGGCACAATCTTCCAAGGAGGCCTACATAGGAGAATTAAATACCATTAAAGCCTCTACCCCTAGGAGAGGACCTATATTAAATATAATTTAGGAATCAGTGCTTCAAAACCTGAAACAACCGACCCTGGAGCGGGAAATACTTTTTGCAAAGGCCGACCTCCGAAAACTGGAAGACCCCGGGATCTGAATCCTGGGTCAAGGTCGAGGTCAACCCTGACCTTGGTCAGGGTCAATGTCAACCTTGACCTAGGTTAGGGTCAAGGTTGACATAGACCTGAAATGTCAACCTTGACCCTGAAGCCCAGAATCATCAGTCTGCCATTCAGAATGCAGAAATTAGGCCAAACAGAAGTGGAAAGAGGAACAAATCAGGGAGGAAGCCATGTCAAAGTCAGGAACCCATTTAAGACACTTTCCATGACCCCAAACCACTTAATCGAAAGGCTAAACACATCTACAATGGAAGTGCTTCCATTTTTTGACTATACTGTAACAAACATTGTATCTGTTGTATATATTTATCAAGGTGCCAAGCATCCATCTTTCCCTTAGATATGCCATTTATTATTATCTTTGAGTCACCTTCAAGGTGGAATTTGCAAATTCCCAATTTGATGCCTACAGTCAGAGCCTCACTAGTGACTACACATTCAGCCACACTATTTGTGCCATCCTTAGGACATTTGGCCTTAAAGGCCAGAATGTTTCCTTTGTTATCTCTTGCCACACATCCATATCCTGAGATCCTGGGGTTTCCCCGAGCAGCACCATCGAAGTTGATTTTCACCCATCCTTCCTCTGGTGTTTGCCAAGCAACTTCTCTTCTTATCAGAGTTGGATTAACACTACAAGGCCCATTAACAGGCCTATATTTGATAGTTGGGAAGTTTCTTTGGATGCTTGAGTCATTCCTTGTGAATGCTATTTTTTTTACACTTGCTAAGGAATTAGCTGAAACTACTTCTACAATGGCACTCTCTACCTGCTGTCTAAAATGTGGCCACTCCTCTTCTTTGTCTTGAAATATCCTCCTGTTCCTTTCTTTCCAAATCTCCCACAAAGTTATTGTCGGTGTCACTCGCCAGAATGACTCAAACACTTGGTTTTTTCTCTTCGTAGGCCATGCTTCTAGCGATCCCCTCAGCGTCTCTGTAAGTGGGCTAGACCATCCAAGTTTTGATTTAATCATGCTCCATGTCTTCTGTGCAAACTTGCAATGTAGTAGCAGATGGTCTATATTTTCTTCCGCTTCCCTACACATAGGGCACTTAAAGGGTCCTTGAAATCTCATCTTTTTCAGTCGTTCTCCTGTAATAATTTTTCCATTTCCTACCAACCATGTAAATGCTCCCACATTTGGTAAGCATGCCTTATCCCAACATAGATTCTGTTCCCACTCCACTTTCTTGTGAGTACCTTCTAGGATTTGGTATCCCAATTTGACTGGATAATTCCCACTTTTTGAACCACTCCAAATCAACTAATCGATGTTGATTGAAGAGACTAGATTCCTCTCCTTAAGTATATGATCCAATTTAAATTTATCTTCATCATTCAAATTAAGCATAGAGGTCTCTTTCTATTTACCTAGAGGGCCCTGATCATGGTTCTTATTCATAATGTAGTCTCTCACCTTACAACCCCATTGTCGTTGTGTGGCTACAATCAAAATTTTAGAGGCTCCCCCTTCATCCAGCATTTGCCCACCATCCCACGAGTCCCTCCAGAAGTCTTCCTTAGCTCCATCACCAATTTTCCATGTTACGTGGTTTGAAATTAGATGCCTACATATCATCATGTAATTCTAGATCACCGATCCTCTTGGAGGGTTTACCATTGTCAAGACATGGTCATCCTCTCTACTATCTAAATATTTTTCTCTGAGAATTTGCACCCACCTTTTCTCCCCTGCACTGAAGAATTTCCACACCAATTTTGCCCCAAGGGCAACATTAAGTAGTAACTAGTCTCTTATACCCGTGCCACCACCACCTCTTGGCATGCACACTTTTTACCATGCCATCAGTGGAATTTTTTCCCATCTTGTGAGCCATTCCACAGAAACTTTTGCATGCTCCTTTGGATTGACTGTATCTCCTTTTTTTCAGATTTTGAATCAATCCATGGAATATATCAGCATTGTTGATATCACTGCACGGAGCATTGTTATCCTACCCACCACCATGAGCCACTATCCTTTCTAGCTATTCATCCTCTTACTACAGTCCTCTACCAATTTCTTCCATACAGGTCCTTTCCCCACCCCACCAAATAATGGTGTGCTAGGAATCGACTTGGAAGTGTCCCAATTCTCACTCCAAAGGATCCTGCAATAACCCTTTGAGATCCCAATTTTGTGTTAAAAAAATATGTCTCGAATTTGTCCCAATTAATTTACTGCCCCGACACCCTACTGTACTCCTCTAGTACCTGCTTTATCACTCTTTCCTTAGCCATTGATGCCTCACCAAAAATGCATGTGTCATCCGCAAAATATGAATGCATGGTGGCTTCAATCCCATTGGCTATCAAGATACCTTTCCAAGACCCCATGGCTCTCTTCTTCGCGATCGACCTACCCAAAACTTTGGCCAGAATGATGAATAGAAATGGTGAAATTGGATCAGCTTGCCTGATTCCTCTTTTTGTGCTTAAAAAACCCTTTGGGCTCCCATTCACCAGTACTGATGCTCTGAAATCTAAGATCATGCTATTAATCCACTTTAGCCAACCATCTCCAAAACTAAATTTCCTCAACACCTCTATCAAAAATCCTCTATCTACCCTATCATAGGCTTTGCGCACATCCAATTTAAGCATCATTTTCCTATCTTTCCTTTTACTTGTAGAGTGGATTACTTCATGTGCAATAATGATGCCATCAAATATGCTCCTATGGGGCATGAGCCCACTTTTCTCCGGGGAGATAATCTATTCCAGTTGAGCCTTAAGTCTATTTGTAGCAATCTTTGTAATAATTTTATAGACTGTGTTACAAAGAGAAATGGGTCTAAAGTCATCATACCTGTACGGAAGTTCTTTCTTAGGGATGAGTGCAACCAAGGTATTGTTGAAATCTTTCAAAATAAAGCCTTCCCTCCTTGATTCTTCTATGACCTTCAATAGCTCTTCCTTTAGGAGTTCCCAGAATCTTTGGTAGAAGAAAGCTTGAAATCCGTCCAGTCCTGGCACTTTGTCTCCCCCTAAACCAAAAATAGCAACTTTCAATTCGCTCATCTTAACCCGGTCCATTAGCACTCTGTTGTCCTCCTTTGTGATTACACTTGGAATAACTCCTAAAATCTCTTCTTGGGCCTCCCTCCTATCAATGGGTTCTTCCTGCCACAGTTCTGAGAAAAACTCCATAGCTCCTTTATTAATGCCTTCCATATCCTCTAAAAGGGCACCATCTTTGTTCTCAATAGAAAGGATTTGATTGATCCTCTGTCTGACCTTCATCAAGCAATGGAAAAATTTTGTGTTTCGATCACCTGCTTTTAACCAACTTTCCCTTGATTTCTACTTGAAAAATACTTCCTCTCTTTTTAAAACTTTTGAGTATTTTCCCATTAGATCTTTTTTAGTTTGAAAGTCGACCTCATCCATGCCATGCTCTAGCACTTTTTTGGTTAAGGCCACCAGGTCTACCTCCAATCCAGCCCTCACTTGAAAAATATTCCCAAAGTGAGCTTTATTCCATCCCTTAAGCTTTTTCTTTAGATGTCTTAGTTTTGAGAAAAAGCGGAAGGCCTCATTACCATCCTCCACTTGCGCATTGGTCCACCAATCAATTACTCTCTCCTGGAACCCATCCTCCCTAAACCACATCATTTCAAATTTAAAAGGGCACCTGATTGGGATTCCATCTTGCTGTACCACCAAGGAGACTGAAATATGGTCCAAGCCAGTCAAACCCAGAATACTCCCCTCAAATACAACAGGTACAGTTTGCCACTCTCCTTCTAGAAAAAATTGGTCTAATCTCTCTGTGATGTGGGAGAATCCCTTCCTTCAGTTCATCCATGTGAAGTTCCCCCCTTGTTCGGTACTTCCCAGAGAAAATTCTCATGTACAAATTGCTAAAAGTCTGCCTGCATAGTGCCCAGGGCGCGGGCCCGCCCTTTTTTGTCCCCCGAACTCAATGTAGCATTGAAATATCCTACTAACAGCCTTACCTCTTCCCCCAATGTGGCAAGAAAGGTCAATATCTCCCCCTAGAAAACTTTCTTTTCATCAGTCTTCGTTAGTCCGTAGACATTAACCAATACTCCTCCAAATTTAATTGTCAAAGAAGTAAAGCAAAGGGCCTACCAATACCTTTTTTTGATTATTGGGTCACCTTTGAGTAACCTTGGGTTCCACATAATACCTAATCCACTAGAAGCCCCAGTAGCTTCCACAAAAAACCCTCACCACCTCTGCCTTACACCTAAAACCTTTGCTACTTCCTCAACTTCCATCTTTGCTTCCTAAATGCATACAACTTCCGCTTTCACTTGATCAAGAGATCTCTTGATCAAACACCTTTTGTCAGGGGCATTGCAACCCCTGACATTCCACATAAGTAAATTCATGGCTGCCTAGGAGAGTCTATGTATCTCCCGGATCTCAAATGGGTTTGTCCCTGCATATTCCCCACACCAGCCAGCAATTGCTGATAAGTTTTCCTTCCTCTCTTTTTTTGTGATCCTTCCTATTTGTTCTTCTCCTTATTCTTCTCCTTACTCATTTTTGTTTGTGAAATATTTTGTGGTTCCAGGATACCAATCCCATCTCTGGCCATTGGTGTCCCTTCATCCATGAGTTCTTCAACATCTGGAATCCCTCCCAGAAAGGGTATCATCATAGAAAAAGGGAGATGAGGGAGCGAAATCTGCCTCCCTGATATCCTCCTATCTTAACTAGAGATTTGGTGACTGCCTCAATATCTCCACTCCCACATTACCTTCCTACCTATCCTTGATCAACTCATTTAGGTCCTCAAATTTTTCCTTCAGTGCTTCATGTAAATCCTCTTCCGCTGCCATGACCACTATTTCTCTGATTGGAACCTCCTTATCCAGATTATTGGGATCCTTCGTCAACCCTACCATCTCTAGAATTTCTTGTCCATAGACATCTCTTTTCCCCTGAAGGGGTGTCACCTCCTATGTTAGCTCTAAGTCCATACTTGGCTCTGTATTTCCCTCTTCGTCCAATGTGAACACAAGGTTCCCTCTATTGGATGGGCCTGGGTCCCTCTGTTCACCATCATTTTCTATCCCCACTTTCTCTTTGCCTTTGTTCCTCACCTCACATTCCTCTAAGGTATGCCCCCATGCTTTACATTTTGAGCATCTGCTAATAGATTCTTCAACTTCTATCTCCTACCACCAGTAGCGTTTCGTCATTCTTATTTTGATCGCATGTGGGAGCAAAGGGTAGGATTTCCACATTATGTAGATTTTGGTAAATTGACTGAAGTCCTTCTGCTCTATTGCTTCGTTTGCTTTGAGGAACTACCCTAATTTATCCCCTATCATTTTCAAGATCTCCTAATTCCAGTACTCATGCGGGAGGTTATACAACCTAATCCAGATAGGGACTTCTACTTTTGCTTATTTGGGATTGAAATTTGGTATCCAGTCTTTGATAAAAAAAACAAACGCATCCATCAGGTATGGCCCATTAAACATTACCCTTGTTTTTTCCTGGTCTGATTCCATAATGACTAGAAAGAAACCATTTGTCAAGGTTTTGATCATGGTGTTCGGCCCCCATGTGTCTTCTACCCACTTCCTTATTTTAGCCAGAGCCAGTCATCCTCCTCCCCATTTCATGAAAAGGCCCTATTCCTGAGTAATGATACCGACACCTTCCATTCTTCTGTATTTATATGGATGTTGACCGCCTTATTTTCCATAGTCACTAGGTATCCTTTGTGAGTGAGTCATAAATCATTTGAATTTCCTCCTCCCATCTTAACCACTTCCAACGATCACCTTCCACTCTGCTTTTTGATTTTGTCTAGTCCTTTCTTTTCCATGTAAAGAGTTCCACCCTAGTCCTCATTCCTCCATCCCTATTTCCTTCCAGATGCCCATTGCGGGTTCCATGGTAATGTAAAGGTGGCTTCCATGGTAGCCACACCCCTCTGTGAACCCCCCTATCAAGCTGAATCCAATGCCGACCTCCATGATTGGGAAACCCTGGGTTCCTCCTCCGCTCCGTCATTGATTTAAATAGGTAATTGATATATCAAAAAATCTTTGATTTTATGCTAATGTTATGCTGCAGGTTTGGAGAGCAATTTTGGAGGAGGTTTTGAGCACTTGAGCTTGGATATTGCAACTTCTCTCTTCTTGTCTTCTTCTTTCATGCTCCATGGCAGTCCCTTTAGATTAATCTCGCACTTTCATGTTAGATTAGATTCATGTTTCCTTTCATAGATTAATCTTGCATTTGTATTTCCTTTCATATAATAATCATGCATTGTTATCATATAGAATAGCTTTCATTTTCATGCATACTTGATGATCATGGAGACTAGTATTCTTTCTCTTCCTCTTTGAATCTCTCATTTTATGGTGTACTTGCATGGGCATAAACTAGGTCAATCTGAGGGCCTCCATTACAAACCCTTGAACTCCATGAATAGAGAGCTATGAGTCACCATTCTAGACCTCATTCTTGAGCGATCTTGGATATAATGATTCATAAAAGTGTGACACATTTTTAGCACATAGTACCAAATGTGTTTATAGACGTAAAACTTATTGTTGTCTTGGCCCGTAATTATTAAAAAGAAACTATTACAATAAGGAATTGATGGAAACCCTATTTTGGTTGTCACAAGATCATGCATAGAATAATTCTTTGGCCTAAATAGGTATACACATACTAATATTGACAAGGAAGGATATCCGACAGATTATGAAAGGATGGTAAAAAGTTTTGGACTATGAGAGTTTGCATATTTTAGGAAAAGAGACAAGGATAAAATACTAATGGTTGTAAAATATTTATGTGCAGCTTGACATAATTAATTATAATTATAAATTTCTAGGTTGAACTGCACATCCTATTTTGCAACCTTAAAAAAATTAGTTCATGGTTAGTAAGATGTATTTTCTAATCATTTGATTTTATCTCAAATTAAAGGTTCAATATTTCAAACTTCCTTCTTAGGTAAAAGACATATGTGCATCTCACCTAGATTTGATTGTAAATATAAAGTTCTTGGTTGAGATACATTTTGTGTTATGAAACCTCTACAAAATTTATTCACAATTGGTAATCTCATCCCTAAAACCAACCTTAACCTTAGAACCATGATGAAAAACCAAAACCTAAATATCATTCTCACCATAACCCTAAACCCTAAAATTAAACATAATATTGACACTAATAATATTATGATCCTATTTCTAATCCTAACCATACCACATTTAACATAGTAGTTCATAACATGAAGAGTTGGCAACAAAACAACAGAGTGGTTCATAATAGGATGTATTGACCAGAAATCCATAGTACATAAAATTAGACAATATACATGTATGTGTGGTTTATAAAACATATATAATTTTAATCAGTTTCCTTTCTTTTGATTTCTTATTATAGTTAACACAGTGGTTCATAATAGGATATGTTGGTAACAAATCCATACAATGGTTCTTAACAGAATGTGTTCAAAACAAATCTAGATAGTGGTTCATAACATGATGTGTGTTAGTATTATCAGGTCCAAGATTATTGAGTGGGGGGGAGGGTGAATCAATAATCTAACAATTCCATCTTTTTATTAAGCATTCAACCACTTGAATAAATAAACATTCATTGCATGAAAAACTAAGAAATAAAGATAAACATCCACAATTATGCAACACAATGACACCGAAGTTTTTCTCATGGAAAACCAACTGGGAAAAACCATGCATGGGGATGGAACCCACTAAAATCTACACTCTTTTGAAGTATGCCAGCTAAGAGCTTAGGCTTGTTAAAAGTTTACAATATGCCCGGTTAAGAGCAAGACCTTGTTAGGAGTCACATGGTCAAGGGATTTACCTCTAGCCGTGTTAGGATCTTCTGTTAAGAGTAACCTTATTAAAGGATTTCAAACCCTAATTAAAGAGTCAGTTGGTTAAAGGATTTACAATTTAGACCTGTTAGGATCTATCTGGTTAAGGGATTTAGCTTAATGAAGCTGTTAGGAATCAAAAAGTAAATGATCTAAGAAAGTAGCACTCTCTTGCTAATATAGACCCAGTTCAAGCTCAATCTCTTCTACACATGTAGACAATCATCTCCCTTCTATCTTCTCTCTATCACACCTCTGCATCCATGATCTACACTTGTACATTTCATCATTTTTCATTTTTATACATTACAAGTTCATTAGGTAAATTAACTACTTTACAAAACATTTTACAATCTTTTCTACTCAATGAATAAACCCTAAATAGTATTACAAATCTAGAATGCATTCTAACAAACTCAGGTTGGCCTTCAAATTCATCGCACATTGATTTGACAAAGAAAATCTAAACCACAAAACATCCTCCAATGTTCTTGCACAACCTCTAAGAAATCCGATCACAATGATCATAGAAAATACCAACTCATCAATCCTCATCAATCAACAAGATCACCATGATCCCTAGAATAAATAAACATTTGCATCAACACGGTGCATCATCACCAATCAATGATATGATTGACTATTCTTAAGAACATCTTTAACTCTTTGCTAAAAAAACTTCTATCACCTGAAACATAGTCTTTTGATCATCGAATCATGATACAATCGTAACCATAACCTAATAACATAGTAAAGATCAATATATCATGACCACAACATATGAATCCAAACTTAGTTGACACAAACATCAAATCATTCTTCACTCAATACATAACTAATAACTCACTTAATACATAAGATAAACTTGTGCGGTCATAGATACAACATCTAGAGACATCACTTAAGCTTTGGTTACGATCGCACACACCAATTTTTAATACATCTTAGGATTCAACCTCTTGAACATACATCAGCATAAAAATTACACTGTTAGCCAACAAGCACTAAGTTGACATCAATGACAACATCATAATTGATCAACCTATCATCAGATTTTCATTAAACACATATTATAATATCTCAGCTTACTCAACATCATTTTTTCAAAAAATCTCCACCTTTTGCATTGATGGCAACACCAACAATACCAAGAAACAACAATACCAATAATGCTCCCCCTTATACATCATTTTTGTTCTCTGATCTTTTGTTCTCTTTCTTTATTGATTCTTCTCTACTGTTTAATTCTCTACATTCCCTTTGAAAATAATTCTAAAGGTGCCACATAGGTCACCAACTGTAGCAACTTTCTTCATCTTTGTTTGATTGCTATCACAGAGGATTAGTCCCCTGAAAATCAATCCAGAATGAAAGATATGACAATAAATCTACTCAATTTATGTACCAACAACATCTTAATCCTGATCAGGTAGGGGCATGACCCCTATATTACCTCTAAGGTACTCAAAATTATCCTTTGTCAGTGGCTTGGTGAGGATATCTACTATCTACTCCTTAGTTGATATGTATTCCAACTTCATCTCTTTCTCCTGAAATTGCTCTCTCAGAAAATGATACTTAATTGCAATGTGCTTAGTCTTGGAATGCATTACTGGATTCTTGGAAATATTTATTGCAGTTGTATTGTCACAAAATATATTTACTGGTTCAGTAACCTTTTCATTGATGCCTTCAAAAATCTTCTTCATCAATGTAATTTGTGTACAATTTATAGTTGCTGCAACATACTCTACCTCTGCAGTTGATTATGAGATACAATTTTTCTTTTTGCTTGTCTAGGACACAAGCCTTTCACCAAGAAAGAATGCACCACCACTTGTACTCTTTCTATCATCAACATTTCCTTCCCAATCTGCATCAGTAAATAGACTCAAAGAAACATTACCATCATAAGAATACCACATACCATAATTAACTATCCCTTTTAGATATTTGAATATCATTTTGACTACAACCATATGAGATTTCTTAGGATTTGATTGAAATCTAGCCACTATACAAACCACTTGAGCAATGTATGGTTTGTAATGAACAACATACTATAGCTTACTGATCATTGATATGTACAAAGTAGTATCTTCTGCATTAGATTCATCATCTTTTGACAAGTTACATCCTATTACCATTGGGGTTCCAACTGGTTTTGAGTCATCCATACCAAAATTATTTAGCACTTATTTCACATATTTGGATTGAATGATAAATATGCCATTATGAAGTTGTGAAACTTGCAATCCAATAAAGAATTTTGTCTCTCTAATCATTGACACTTCAAATTCCTTCTTCATCTCTTCAAAAAATATCAAACTCATCTAATCATTTCCTCCAAAGGTTATGAAATCAAAAAATACTTCAGCGAACAACAACTTATCTCCTTAAACTTTTAGATATACATTACTATCATCACTTGTTCTATTAAAGCCAATCTGAATAATATAGGAATGTAACCTTTCATACCATGCCCTTGGAGCTTGTTTCATTCCATATAATGCCTTTTGTAGCTTGCACACCATGTCTTTATCATTTTTCAGTGCAAAACCATCTAGCTGTTCTATGTAGAATTCTTCAAGAATTCCATTCAAGAAGGCTGACTTGACATCCATTTGAAAAAAATTTAACTTCTTGTAAGTACTATAAGAAATTATAATTCTTACCCCTTGTAGTCTTTCTACTAGAGAAAAAGTTTCTCCATAGTCTAGTCCTTCTTCTTTTGCATATCCTTTGCACACAAGCCTTTCCTTGCTCCTAATCACATCTCAATCTTCATTAAATTTATTTCTGAAAACCCACTTGGTACCGATCACATTTTTATCTTCAGGTCTAGGAACAAGTGCCCATGTATCATTCTTCTCTATTTGATCAAGCTCTTCCTCCATAGCTTTTACCCAATCTTCATCCTTGATTTATTCCTTCACTGTCTTAGGCTCATACTTGGAAATCAAACAAGTAATCTCTCTAACTTTATTATTATTATAACACCTACATTCTTATCACCTAAAATTTGATCAATTGAATGATTCATATTTACATACCTAGGTATCACTGGTTCAGGTCTAGGAGCTTCTTCTTCTGCCAGTTGAATCACTTCTCTCTCTCTTTTTTGATATGCTGGTCCATGCACTTCTAGTTCAATGTACACAATCTACTAATCATCATTTGTTACTTTCTTTCTTGAATCACTAGATTTATCAGGGTATTCATCCACCTTTACATTTGCACTCTCAATCATCTTGTTAGTTCTCTTATTAAAATAGTTGTATGATTTTATTTTAGTAGAATAACCCAAGAAGATGCCTTCATCACTCTTAGGATCAAACTTTCCAGTGTCATCATCCCTTTTAATATAACATCTACTTCCAAAGTCTTTGAAATATTTAACATTAGGTGAATGACCATACCATAGCTCATAGGATGTCTTATCTATTCCTTTCTTTACTTGCACCCAATAGTGTGTAAACAATAGTACTGATTACTTCTCTCCAATACATCTTTGGTACATCTCCTTGAAATAACATCGTCCTTGTAACATACACTATGGTTTTGTTCCTTCTCTCTACAACACCATTTTTTTGTGGAGTCCTTATTGCAGACATTTGTCTCTTGATTCCATTTTCTTCACAATACTTAAAAAATAATGTAAAAGTAAACTCACATCCTCTATCAGATCTTAAACATTTCAAACTCTTACTAGATTCCTTCTCAACCAGTTCCCTGAATACTTTGAATTTGTGAAATGCATCAGACTTCTCCTTCAAGAAAGTTACCCACATCATTCTATAATAGTCATCAGCAAACAATATGAAATATCTTTTACCTAGATAAATCTTCTATCTCATATGCCCACAAAGATCAGTATGCACCAAATCAAGTATGCTTTCAGATGAAAAGGATTTTCTCTAGTTAACTTACTCAGCTGACATTCTTTACACATCATGTTGTCTGGTTTGACTAATTGAGGCAATCCCCTATTTGTATTATTCTTACTTACTTTGATCAAACTTTCAAATTTTACATGAAAAAACCTTCTATTCCATAGCCAACTATCTTCAACCTTTGAAACCAAAAAACTATTCATAGTAGTATTTAGATGGAATAAATTGCCTCTAGTCTACCTACCATTAGAAATATCATCACCAAAACTTCCAATTATTCTGCATACACCTCCTTTGAATTCCAGTCTATAACCTTTATCATTTAACTAACCTACACTTAACAGATTATGTGTTAGACCATCCACATAATAAACATCATCTGTATTAATCTTACCATTCAAAGAAATAGTGCCTTTACCTTTAAACAAACAAGGTTGACTATTACCAAACCACCATCAAACTCATCAAGTTTAATGAAATTACTCTTATCACCATTCATGTGATGTGAGCACCCGTTGTCTATAATACATTCATCATTTTTTCTTAAGTGGGAAACCAAAGCCTTTTCTCCTTCTGATGGATCTTCTTTGACTGCAACAAATACAACCTCTTCATACTCATTATCTCTCGATTCTTCATTGGTAACACCTTCATCCACTGTAAAAAAACATCGTTTCTTATCTTTCCCTTAAACCTTATGAACTTATCCTTCTGTTCACTATTAGGACATCTAGTAGCAATATGTCCAATCTTATTACATGAGAAACATTTCAGTGAAATTTTACCTTTTTACTTACCAGTCCCTTTAGGAAATCTCTTTTCAAGTAAAGCTTCAAGCTCTCTTTGTTTCCTTTCTTCTTCTAAGAAAACTTCAAGATCCGTGGCATAACTTGAAAAATAATTAGAATCATGACTTATTTCTTTACCTTTCCTCACTGGTACATTAGACAATGATACTTTGAAAGCTGCTTCAGCTCTTGGAATACTATTATCAAAATTGTTTAACTCAAATGTAGTGAGCTTATCGATCAGTCCATCTATAGTAACATAACATAAAATGTTCTCAGCTCATTTATAACAGACACTCTAATGACATAAGCAGGAAATAAAGTTCTTAACATTTTACTTACCACAACATCTTCCTTAATAGTTCCACCAACACCTCTAATAGCACTAATAACTTATTTTATTCTTAGGCCATATTGTGCAATATTCTCTCCTACCATTTTCATTTCATCATATTTTCCTCTAGGACTATCTTCTTTAGCCTTTTTTCACATGAATATCTCCTCCATAAATAAGTTTCAACTTTTCCCAGACATCATAGACAATCTCTAATCCATGAAAATCTACATATCAATATCAGATAGGGTACTTACAATCTCTTCATGTACCAAAGTATTCACCTATTTCTCCTTCAGTTCATCTACAATTAGAGTTCCAACAGGGGTGATATACCCGTTTGTAACATGCATCAAGTATTGAGATCTGATACCTTTTAGATATAGCTTCATTCTGTCACACCATACCAGTTAGTTGTCCTTAGAGAACTTGGGAGGCTCCTTCCTCATTATTTGATCTTTTCCTCAAACTATTAAGATTACCACAAATATGAACAAAGCTCTAACACTAATTATTAGTATTATCAGGTCCAAGATTACTATGAGGGAAGGTGGGGGGGGTGAATTAGTAATCTAAAAATTCCAACTTTTTAATAACCATTCAACCACTTGCATTTTTTGGAATTAATGGGAAGTAGTACTAAGAGGGGAGGGGTGAATCAACACCTCTAACAATTTTATCACCTTACACAATTCATCATTAGTAATCATTCAATTCTGATTTTCCAACCATTACTGTTATTCTTTCTTATGTATCTTATTGTTTGTTCACAATATTTAATAGTTTTCAATCATTCATAGAAACATTCATGAAATTGACAAACACATAACACAAGATATGGTATCACAGAAATCTCCTATTAGGAAGTAAAAACTGTGGAGGGGATGGCACCCATAAAACTTCACTATCTACAGAATGGAAGGGAGCTAGTTAAGGCTTACAATTTGATCGCTTCTGATGATCTACCCTATTAAGAGTATTAAGGTGGAGACATATTAAGACCTACTCTGTTAAGAGCTTTAGCAACACTGATTTAAGTGTGCACCCAGTTATGAGATTTTCAATAGGACGGTTAAGCCCACCTTTCTTGAAAGGATTTCATTAGTGTACTACACTTGTTAGAATGAGTACAAATGTTGAACTGATTGTATGCAATCTACTATTTTCTGTTTTATAGATCCATTAAATATTTTTTCATGATAATATCACCTTAAGTGATTGATGAATACCTTTCTCTACTTGTTGGTAGCCTCTATTATGTTCTTGAAAACTGATTAGATTTTGTTTGTGTTCTTCTGCATGAATTCTCTATCTGGTCTTTAGTTGCTCTTCGTGGCTACTATCTTCATTGAAGAACAACTATTCTCAATGGATTGAGCACCTATTTATACAAGTATTTGACCTATCTTGGAATTCATGTTTTACAATGTTAACTCTCAAATCCAAGGTTTACAACTTGACCTTGATCTTTAGTTTGCATGTTTAAAAAAAGTAAAACTAATTAAAACAATAACAATTACATTGCTTCCTCTGCACATAATGGATTTAAAAGCAAATCAAGAAGTTATAAATACAACTTCAGTGATTTATCTAACGTGGAAAGTCAGATCCAATTTTTGCATAATGTAACTGACTATCGGTTCTTGATCGTCGGTTTGAAATTGCAATCTTTCGACGTTCCTTGACTAAACTGTTCATCAGGTTCCCTATATCTGTCAGGTTCCTCTCTTTGTTGTACTATCGGGTAGCACTGTTGTTACTCGTCGGCTATCTTTTACCTTGGTGTTGGATAGTGATGTGCCCTATCTATCAGTGTAGAGTAAAATGATGGTGTAGATCATGTTTTTCTCTAAGCATACTAATGGAAAAACATAATGCCTTCAATCTCCCCCTTTGACATTAGTATCAAAATCTGATATGTGCATAATACTGAAATTATTACACCATGTTTATATCCTTGTCATAATATGACTCCCCCTTACTGTGTGCATTGATACAGTGTATGAATATGTGCATGTATACTATTTAATTTCTTTATGTACATTATTTCCCCCTTTTGTTTACTATACATATAACTTCCTCCTTTTAACTGAGGGTACACATCAAATTCCCCCTTTCTTTGATACTAATGACAAAAATGTACAACTTATAATATGTCAAAATTGTGACAAAAATGTGGAACTTACAATGTGTCAAATATGTTAGAATGGGTAATTTTGATATCTTCCATTAGTTCCTCCCAGTGTTCTTTCAACTGTTCTAGTGCCATCTGTTGCAATTGTAGTCTTGCGTGCATATCATAAATGTTGTCTAGGACAGACATTTTTGGAGTGACAATTAAAGTATTTGCCTATGTCATATTTTGTTGTAGGAGTGTAAGTGTCAGTAAGAGATTAACTTGGAGCTCGTTGACCTCATCTCTATAATTCATCTCTACAAAATAAATGTCCTGTCTCTATTTCCTAGCCAGTATGATTTGTTGATTGTGCAATTTGAGTGCTTCTTCTGTGTTGGCTAGATTTTGTGCACTGGACTGAAGATCAACATCTATTTTTGCTATATTTTCGGTATACTCCTTAGTGAGTTGATCTAAAGTGCACAATTTATTGATTAACGTAACAACTTCTAATAAAATTGGGTCAATTTTAATTACCAATTCAGATATCTTGACCTTTTTCAGTGCCATTTCCTGGCTTATTTTCTCTGCGAGCTTGAATTCATACTTTTGTTCAAGTCTTTCTTCCATAGTCTTCTTAGCATTGGTATTCTGAGATGTTATTGCATTTGTGAGTATGACCAGTTGATCAATAATTGGAGCATTTTGATCAATATCAATGTCTGGTACAATTTGTTGAAGTATATTTCTTGCTACTTCCATTACCTTGGCCTCTTTTACCGCTCTCTTCAACTTGTCTTGAATGACTTTTCTTTCATAGAGCTCTGCACATTTTGTCAATGTTGTTGGATCCAATTGCCTTGGATCACAGACTGGAATCTCAATGATTTCATCCAGAGTTACTTGATTTTTATTCTTTCCTTTCTTCTTCTTTGAGATTTGAGGGGATGCAGATGTATGAACTACCATAGCTAGTTCATTTGTTCGCTCTAAATTTCTTGGGGAAGTTTTTGTTGATGATGCATCTTGCATTTGCTTTTTAGTTTTCACATGTCGGTTATGTGAAGACGTATCTTCATTAACCTTGGGTGTTTCTGCAGAATGTGCTCCTGAATTATTTTCTATCTCATTCTTCTTTCCTTCTTCACCTTTTTCTGAAGTCTTGTCCCATGTTTCCTTTTGATTTTCTTCCTTATTTTGATCACTAGATGTATCTTTCTGATCATTGGTTGCAGCTTGCTCTGTAGTTGTATCTATTGTTCTTTTGGCTTCTTCATCAACCTTGTCTTTGGGAGTGCTTGTTTCCTTTTCATTTGATCCCTCATTTCCCTCTAGTAAGTTTATTGCCTTCGTTAGGAAATGCATGTTACTTTGAGTTGTGACTTGGGATTTGTCAGTATTGATGTCCTGCTCGTCAGTTAGTGCCTTGTCAGTAGTGACATCCTCATCTTTTTGTATAGCTTCTGCAGGGTCTTGTACTTTTGAGTGCATGATTGAAGTGTCCTACACTTGTTCATATGTAATGTCAATTATCTTACCATATGATGTCTTCAATACTTTTTGGCTTTGTTGATCCTTAAGTGTGATAAATATTACATCATCTTTCTTCTTTGGATCATTGTTGGAATCATAGTTAGTGATATCTTGGATATTATCATCCATGCCTGTTTCTAAGTTAATAGTCTCATCATCACTTTCTTGATTGTCCAGAGCAATATGCTGAGGACTTGCATTATATGTCTCCTCCTCTCTGTGAGGTGTGTTTGTGAGAAGTAATTGCTTCTCAACACTTGTTGACTCTGCTAGTAGATCCAGGAGATGTCTCCATTTGGTTTCTGTCATTGAATCCAGTTCTATAAACTTGTTCTCTAGTACTTTGTAAGCCCTTATTTTGGCTACAAATTTACTTGAGTGTTTCTTTAGTACTTCTTGTATCTCTTCAACTTTGGATTCAGGAGGCATCAGTCTCACAAGAACTCTTTCTCTTTCTTCTCTTTCTATTTGCAAGGCATATGACCACTGTTGGTATACCCTTTTACCTAGCTCTTTAGGTATTTGATTTACAAATTTAGTAGGGGCATACTTGTTCTTAATCATTGATTTTATGACTGCCTCTTGTATTTTATTTTGATCCTTTGGATTTAGTGTATCCCATTGCTTGATCTTTTTATCAGTCATGGTGCCATGAGTAGCAATTAATTTGGCAGCTTCATCTACCGTTTGATTTCTGAAGTTTTTCTTTACTACATCTGGTTCATCATCTTTGGTGTCATCCAAGTTAGTCTTTTCCTAACAAACCTTTTTCTTTTCTTTGTTGGTGTGGTTTTGACAGGTTGTTGTTTTGTTCTTTTTGTTGGTTGTCTTCCTCATATAGGTCCTTACTTGACCTTTCTTTAGTGGTGTGGTATCGGTATCAGCAATTTGACTTTGTGTTCTTTGCTTCTTTGTAGGAGGTGGAGATGGAGGTGTATTAGATTTAGTAGCCTCTGTATCTAATTTATTTTCTTCTAGTTCTTCACCAATGGTTCCCTATTCATCGATTTCCTCTTGTTGATCTTGCTCTTTTTCTGAGACTGATAGAATCTTCTTGAGATTCTTAACCATTTTATCTTTCTTGTTTATAGTCTTCTTGACTTCTAGGCCATGTTTTATCTTATATTTGGCCTCCTCATATGTTCCAAACCTTGGTTGTTTCTTATCAATAGGATCATTGGTTAGTGCCTCAATTGTACTTGTAGCTAGATCAATATTGATCTCATAGTCTAACGGTGCTAACCAAGTTGTTCTTGGTACAACCAGTTTTAAATGTGTGAAGTCTGTGTCTACCATGAAACATATCTCATCTTTGTGTTTTTCAACTAGTTTTTCAGGAATCCTAGTTGTTTCCATCATCTTTTCCTTGAAATCAAGGAAGTATGCAGACATGATAGACTCAAAGTTGTCTCCTAGTGACTTAATCAGTTCACTAATCTATTGGGTTACCAGTTTGGTAGAGTCCCATACAACTTTTCCTACTGAAGGAAAGTATTCTTGAAAATAGAAAAATGTACACATG
>MU227783.1:0-18751 GCA_018584345.1 Thuja plicata | reverse complement strand
TCCCATACAACTTTTCCTACTGAAGGAAAGTATTCTTGAAAATAGAAAAATGTACACATGATAAGTGATCCAAACTTACACGTGTTGCTCTTTGCAGACCTGATTTTGATCATATTTTCATCAAGTTGTTTCAATAGGATCTCACACAGATCCATCTGAATTCCTTTTGTTACAATCTTGTAAGTTGTGCTTACTGTTATTGCAGAAATGTTGTTCATTCTGCTAGCCTAAAATGTTTTGTAACCAATAACACATGCACCAAATTTTAACTCTTCGTCGGTGATTGTGTTTACTTTGAGACCTCTGTTGTCTCCTTCTGCATTGGTGAGTTTTGTAACTTCTTTCATGGATGGATGTTTGTGTGCCCTAGGCTTGTCGGTTATCAGATAACCAGTGATAGTATGAAGAACATCCTTTGTTATTTTCTTGGGTTGGTCTAGCCATAGTTTGTTGTCATGCATCCTACTCAAGACTAACCTAATCCATTGTCTTGAATTCCGTCAGTAAATGTAGGGCATTGGTTAACCCTTTGACCTCCAAGTGTTTGTGTTCTTCTTTCAGTTTTCCTTCGGCATCACATAGCTTCTTAAAATCTTCATCCATTTCTAAATCACCTAGCTCAGCGATCTTGTAGTGAATATAAGACCTAACGTCTTCTATGAGCAAAACCCTAGGCATAATTTTTGAAAATGCACTAGCTTCATCGGATTTCGATGCAATTTCTGGATAGATTTTTTACTTAGGTTCTACACATGTGCTATTCTTGATTATTTTCACCACATTCTTCTTTTCATTCTTTAACTTAGCAGTTCTTGATGTGGTTGCCATTGTTTTTCAAGCACTTATGGTTTTCTCAAAATTAGGGATTTCTTGACAAAACAATGACAAATATCTTTCGGTGCCTTTGGTACTTACTTTGATTCACAATGGTGATGAGGAATCTTCTCTGTGTGTGCTGAATTGATCTGTAGATGCTTCTATTTTCTGCTCTTTAATTGCTTTGATGTCACTCTGCTTTCTCTTCAAATTGCGGGTGAAAAAATGAAGTTGTCCCGTCGACTATTTATAGACTTTTTGACCTAAGTCTTTGCAATAAATGCTCAACAAATCATCAGGACGTGAAGACGGGTTTCATCGAGAGGATGTTTCCAATCATCGTCAGTGAATATATGATGCTTAGGGAATTTTTTTAACCACTTTGATTTTACCGAAGGATATCGGTATTCTGTCACGACCAATTCTGAACTTTGCTTTCTTACTGACGGTCATCGGGTTACATTGGCAATTTACCATATTTACTAGTGGACTGACAATTTTTGGTAAGCGTAAAACAAATCATTATTGTGTTCACCAATGATTTTTAGTAGGTGTTTACCGATGGTGTTGCATTCTTAGCTTAGTAACAAGTAAAGTAGTATGCATCTTTCGTTCATGCAGATTTTGATTATCTATCAATTTATATAATGGAACTAATGCAAAATATAACTTGGTATAGTGCAATTCCATACTTACTTGTTCAACTCAAGTGGGGTTGGTGGTGTCACCAGATCCATTGGATGGGGTGTCACCATTTGCATTGCTTGGTCCAGCTTCATCATTGCTTGAATCTTTTATCCACATTTTGTGTCTCACCCTCTGGATATCTTCAATGGTGTTACCATTGGGATACGTGCTTGTTTCTGTCAATCTATCTTTGCAATCTTTCTTGAGATGACCAAATTTATGATAGTGTAAGCATGCCATTCCGGGGTTTGACCATCCTCTAGACCTTTTGGTCCATGCTCTTATGCAGTTTATAGCAATGTGACCATATCTACCACATGCTGTACAGTTTGTCCAAGTGTTGTAATCCCATACATATTGATTACCGATTCTCTATGGTTGATAAGGAACTTCTTTACCTTTTGGCTTCCATTCTTTCCTTTTCTTTTTCCAGCATTATTCATATGTGTGCCCATTTATCTTGCATGTAGGACATTATTTGTCCATATAGGTTTCCTTCTTTGGCTTTTCTATCTTGATCTTGCATTCATAAATGTCCTTTCTTGTTACATTTATTACAGAATCCTATGAATGAAGGTGTAGGTGTAGATTTAGGAGTACCTTTCATTTTACCTCTGCATGCATTTGATGTGTGCCCTTGCTTTCCACAGTGCTTGCATGTTAGCTTTCTTGGTCTTGGATTTTCGTAGACATTCTTTGGATTTGATGATTCTTCATTTTAGGTAAAGCCTATACCGCTGTTGCTGTTGACTCTTCATTGTCCCTCAAGAAAGTCATCCAATCTTTTATTTCTTTCTTCAGCCTTTCTGATAATCTGATTATGTTGTTGTTGAATTCTAACCTCATGCTTTAGCTTTTCATTTTCTTCTCTTAGTTCACCGATAATCTATATTCTCTAAATGAGTTCCACATTATTATGTTTTCTTCTTAACTCATAAGGATAATTTGATTTGTGAGATCATGATGATGCTCAGCATGTCTTTGAATTTCCATTTCCTTTTCTTGTAGTTTCTCTGAAATCTTCCTTCTATCATCAATAGCAAGTGTTCTTTCTATTTTAGCTTGTCTAGCATAACTCATCACATCAATCATTCTTACCATCTGGGTCTCTTGACCGATTTGCAACATCTTTATTTTCTCTGTCAGATGTAGATTGATCTCCTTTAGATTTTTGATGTTCTCTTCTAATGTCTCTGATGTATTACTTGCATTTGATCCTAAGATTTAAAGAAATATGTAATCTCTTCTTCTTGATTGTTTATTTCATTGTTCCTGGTAGCCATACCTTTTCTTTCATCCAACAGCTCTCTCATCTTGATTCTTGCTTCTTTATATTGTTCATAGAACATCTGTATCTCAAGCTTTTTGTTCTCAATATTCTTATCAAGTTTGTACTTCTCCATTGTATGATCTTTTCTCTTAAGCCTTTAAGCTTTTCAATAAGATACGTAGCTCTGATACCAATTGTTGGAATTAATGGGAAGTAGTACTGAGAGGGGAGGGGTGAATCAGTATCTCTAAAACTTTTAGCACCTTACACAATTCATCATTAGTAATCATTCAATTCTAATTTTCCAACCATTACTATTGTTCTTTCTTATGTATCTTATTGTGTATTCACAATCTTTAATAGTTTTCAATCATTCATAGAAACATTCTTGAAATTGAAAAACACATAACACAAGATATGGTATCATAGAAAACTCATGTTAGGAAGTAAAAACTGCGGTGGGGATGGCACCCACAAAAATTCACTATCTGTAGAATGGAAGGGATTCGGTTAAGGCTTACAATTTGATCACTTCTAATGATCTACCTTGTTAAGAGTATTAAGGTGGAGACCTATTAAGATCTACTTTGTTAAGAGATTTAGCAACACTAATTTAAGTGTGCACTCAGTTATGAGATTTTCAATAGGACGGTTAAGCCCACCTTTCTTGAAAGGATTTCATTAGTGTACTACACTTGTTAGAATGAGTACAAATGTTGACCTGATTGTATGAAATCTACTATTTTATGATTTACATATCCATTAAAGATTTTTCATAATAATATCACCTGAAGTGATTGATGAATACCTTTTCTCTGCTTGTTGGTAGCCTCTGTTCTGTTCTTGAAAACTGATTAGATTCTGTTTGTGTTCTTCTGCATGAATTCTCTGTCTGGTCTTTAGTTTCTCTTCATGGCTACTATCTTCATTGAAAAAAAACTATTCTCAATGGATTGAGCACCTATTTATACAAGTATTTGACTTATCTTGGAATTCACGTTTTACAATGTTAACTCTCAGTTCCAAGGTTTACAACTTGAACTTGATCTTTAGTTTGCATGTTTTAAAACAGTAAAACTAATTAAAACAATAAAAATTACATTGCTTCCTCCGCACATAATGGATTTAAAAGAAAATAAAGAAGTTATAAATACAACTTCAGTGATTTATCTGACGTGGAAAGTCAGATCCAATTTTTGTGGAATGTAATTGACTGTCAGTTCTTGATCATTGGTTTGAACTTGCAGTCTGTTGGCATTCCTTGACTGAACTATTCATCGGCTTCCCTGTATCTGTCGGGTTCCTCTGTTTGCTGTACTATCGAGTAGCACTGTTGTTACTCATCAGCTATCTTTTACCTTTTTGTCATCGGGTAATACTTAATAGTGTTTGTTGGGTAACCTTGGCGTTGGATAGTGTTGTGCCCTATCTGTCAGTGTAGGGTAAACCGATGGTGCAGATCATGTTTTTCTCTAAGCATACTAATGGAAAAATATAATGCCTTCAACATTTATAAATATTCATTGTATGAAAAGCTAAGCAATAAAGATAAACATCCACAATCATGAAACACAATTACACCAAATTTTTTATTGTGGAAACCCAACTGGGAAAAACCACATGTCGGGATGGAACCCACTAAAATTTGTACTCTTTTGAAGTACACTCGGTTAAGAGCTTAGCCTTGTTAAAAGATTAGAATATGCTCAGTTAAGAGAAAGACCCTATTAGGAGTCACTCGGGAAAGGGATTTACCTCTAGCCCTATTAGGGGCTTTACCCTATTAGGAGTAACCTAATTAAAGGATTTCAAACCCTAATTAAAGAGTCATTTGGTTAAAGGATTTACAATTCAAACCTATTAGGATCTACCCGGTTAAGGGATAAATATCTTGATGAAGCTCTTAGGAATCAATAAGTAAATGATCTGAGAAAGTATCATTATCTTGCTAATATAGATCCAGTTCAAGCTTAATCTCTACTCCACATGCATACAATCTTCTCTCTTGTTTCTTCTCTCGATCTCACCTCTGCATCCATGATCTACACTTTTACATTTCATCATTTTTCATATTTATACATTATAAATTCATTAGGGAAATTAACCACTTTATATAAAATTTTACAATATTTTTTGCTCAATGAATAAACCCTAAAATGTATTACAAATCTAGAACACATTCTAATAAACTTAGGTTGGCCTTCAAATTCTTTGCACGTCGATTTGAAAAAGAAAAGTCAAACACAATACATTGTCTAATGTTCTTGCACAACCTCCAATAAATCTAATCACAATGATCATAGAAAATGCCAACTTATTAATCCTTGTCAATCGACAACATAACCATGATCCCTAGAAAACATAAACATTCACAGCAACATGGTGCATCATCACCAGTCAAGGATCTGACTGACTGTTCTTAAGAACATCTTTAACTCTTTGTTGAACAACATTTTGTTACCTGAAACATAGTCTTTCAAACATCAAATTATGAGGTGGTTGCAACCATAACCTCATAAGATAGTCAAGATAAACATATCATGACCACAACATCTGAATCCAAACTTAGTTGACACAAGCATCAAATCATTCTTCCTGTACTACATCTTGTTCTTTGTGTTATCCTGTCAACCTTCAATCAATCATAAGTCACTCAATACATAAGATAAACTTGTGCAGTCATAGATACAACATCTAGAGACACCACTTAAGATTTTATTATGATCGCACACACCAATTCTTAATATATCTTAGGATTCTACCTCTTGAACATACATTAGCATAACAAGTACACTGTCAACCAACATGCACTAAATTGACATCAATGAAAATATCATAACTAATCAACCTATCATTAGATATGCATCAAAACATACCATAAAATCTCAACTTACTCAACATTAGTTATTCCAACAATGTGTTGGGACAAACTGCAACCCTAAGATATTGTAAAATATGTTGTCATGGTCCTATCTACCCATTTGTAGGATTTTCCACTGGGGGAGGGAAAAGATATGAATTTTATTTTTTCATTGGTTAAATCCAGACAATGATTCATAACATGACGTGTTGGGACAAACTATAACCCTAGGATATTGTACAATATGTTTTCATGGTCCTCTCTACCCATTTGTAGGATATTCCACTGGTGGATGGCCAAGATATGCAATTTATTATCTCATTGGTTACTCTAGCTAGGGTTTCTACTAGTTTCAAAGAAATTGACATAACTTTTTTAGAACTTTGTCAGGGCCTACACATCATGTTATCTTCATTGGTTGGCTAACACATAATGTTTTCCCAATGTTTAACTTGCACAAGGAGAGAAAAGGCACATTTGAAAAATGGTGACATATTCTACCATTTCACACTTAACTTTGACCATTAGGATGAAGGAAATACGAAATGATGACATATTTTTCCATTTTGCACTTAACTCTGATGAGTAAGATGAATAAAATGTGAAATGATGACATTTTTTGCCATTTTTGCAAAGATGCCTTTTTTGCCTTGCACAAGTGTGACATTAGGAAACATGATGCATTGGCTCATCGAGAAGATAACATGACATTTTGGCCGTAACAGATTTTTAGCCCATGATGAATATGTCTTAGATTTGTTATCTAGTTTCCAACATGTGTAATGGGTAAAGAAAACACACATTATTAATATTAGTTTCAAACATGCATTGTTAATATTAGTTGTAAACACTTTTTTGAATATGGGGAGGGAGTGCAGGGGTTTCCTTTTCTCATTCCCAACTCAAAATTTACACATAGCTATAGATGTGGTAGGAAATATGATATAGGGGAATTTTCATAGTGTTTCATAGCATGACATGTTGGAAACTAATCTACTATGCATAAAATTAGTCAACCCGATGTGTATGTGTGGATGATCAATTAAATCACACTTATGTAGACTAAAATCGTAAATGAATATTATAAATGGGAAAAACTGAGCATACTAAATTATAAATGGTGGTTTATAGAAGTAGTAAAAGGCTACATGGATAGTTCAAGGCTACAAGTCAAGGAGTTGTGAGATACATAAGAGAATGCGAAAGGAAAACCCCCACATTTCCTCAACATATTAAAATAATTACTACACATTTTGAAGGAGTCTAGGATATGATAAGGTCAATAGGGAAGTTTTGTCTCGCATTTTCTCATGACTTGTGAAGATTACTATAATGCCACTGTGGAGGCCCAGGGTGAGATTAATATATGGGATTGATGCGACCCTACATTCACTTATAATTTGAATGCCATGTTGATGAAATGCCACAAGATCCTTGGAATGGTTTGCATGCCTAGTTAAATAATGAACTTGGAGCCATTAACAATTAGATTAACTTGAGTTGATGATTATAAGGAAATTTATGGTGGAGGTTTAAAATCTTGCATGACCATCAAAGTCTAGTTATGTCACACATATGAATTAATGGAAACTAGAATCCATCACACCATATGATATTAATTGAGGAATGCATTAAGTTTCATTTAATAAATGTAACATGGTAACAAATCATCCTTTCCTCTCTCTCCTCTATCCCCCTATCCACCCATACTTTCCTTGGTCTCCCTTTCCCCATATCTCTTCCCCCTCTCTCACTCATTTCCTCTCTCCCACATTTCCCACCCTCCCTTTCTCACCCTCCCTTTCCCCCTCCCTTTCCCTCTTTCTCAATATATCCCTCTTTCCCTTCTCTCCCTCATCCCTCTTAAGGTATAGGGCTTATTTTTATAGGGTTTAGCATTTAGAAAAAGATAGAAAAAGATGAAGGAGAGAGAGGGAGAGAGAGAGGGAGATGAGGGAAAGAGGGGAAGAGTGATAGAGGGGGAGAGAGGTAGGGAAGAGGGAGATAAGGGAAGGAGGGAGAGAGTGAAAAAGAAGAAAATAAAGAGGGTAAAGGTAGAAATATAGAAAGGATTTAGAGTTTAGGGATTATGGTTACAGAGTTTTGGGCTTAGGGTTACCATATCCCTAATCATAATCTTAATTATGATCCTATTCATAATCCTAACCATAACCGAAACCCAAACCACTCTAACCATGGTGTAAACCCTAACCCTAAAAAAATTTCAAACCAAAATCTTAAACCATAGTCCTTGCCATAATCTTAACCCCAACCCTAATCCTAACCATCTCCCTAGCCATATGAAAAACCCCAAACTAAAAGACTAATATATTTTTTCTACCAATATTCTAACCTAGAGATGAAAGGAATATGGTGTAGAGATAGAGGGATAAGTTTGTATGACTTGAGGTTAGAAATTCTCATGTAAGTATAGATAGACAAAAATAGAGATAGGTATAAGTGTCCAAAGATAGAGACAAAAAAATGAAAGATAAAAATAGAGATAAATCTATAAGGAGAGGGGGAGAAATAGATAGAGAGAGGTAGTGGGAGAGATAAATACAATTGGATATAGGAATATACCAAATTCAACTAAATATAATGAGATATTGAACACGTTAATCCTATAACTCTAAACTAAATTTAACCATAACCTTTACTCAAAGATAGTAAGTTTCCACAATCCATGACAATACCAAAATGATTCTAGGAATGATTGTGTGTCTATTTTTAACCATCAATGTTTTAGACCATACTTCATGCTCCATCATCAGGATGAAAGATTGAATCAAGATGCGAAAAATGATTCATCCTAATTCACTCTTTCATCCTCACGATGGATCATGGACTGCGATCCTAAATGTTGATGGTTAAAAATAGACACGCAATCATTCCCAGAATCATTTTGGTATCATAACCTTAACAATTTACAAAATTTAACCCTAAATATAAACCTAACTAAAACTTAAACCAAAATGAACCCTAACAATAAACTAAATTGTATCATAACCTCAAAACAAAATAAAAATAAACTGCAAACCTAAACCTAATTGAATATTAAACCTTACACTACACAAAATAGAATCCTAACCCTAAACACAATTAAATACTAAACAAAATGAAAGCCTAATCCTAACACCGAACCTAATTGAATAAATCTTGTGTGTGTGAAAAGTGGACATCTGAAATACATACACACTTCAATAGGTCATTGCATGATTAATCTAACAAAGCATTGAAATAGGAAAACAATAAACTAATGTAAGTCGACCCATTGCCTTCTAGTAGGAAGGAGTATGAGTTTTCTATCAGATCATTGCAAACCCAGTGACTTGACACTATCTAAATGAAGGATTTGAAAATGATATTAATCTATTGATGCAAGTACAAAAGATGATTAATCCAATGATTAGCTAAGATTGATAATTAAAACACAAAATGGAAGTGTTCCTAGATTATGAATTCAAATTCTTGTAACATGAAAATATACTAAACAAGTAAATATGCTAAATTCTCAAATGAAAATGATAAATAAAACTTGCATAATAACTCTACTAAAATTCTTTGGATCCCTTTTGAGGAAAATGAAGCTTTATTTTATAGATAATCTCTGTCAAATCGACTACCGAGATTGAAAGTTGAAGAAAAGACAAGATTGACTCAAGGAATCACAATCCACATGCACAAAAGATCATTGGTTGAGAGATTCAGTTGATCGAACTGACTGATCAGTCATTTAGAAAACTTCTAAAATAAGTTTTCAATTAACTGGTTTGTTTCCAAAATGACAAGTAGAACAAACTTAGTTAAATGAATAAGATAGATTTGTTTCTAATTTCTTGTTTAGTAAATTAAAATGATGAAAAAAAAAATATTTTTAAATATTAAAATGATTTTAAATGCACTTTTACTCAATTTATTAATTTTAATTCCTTTTTGCATTTAATTGACAATTATCTATTTATTTAATCAACATACTAGGATATTAATTAAATAAATAGCATAAGGTTTATTTGCCAATGTTTTGTGATTTTAGGAATTAATTAATTAATTAAGTGCAATGATAGATTTGGACCTAGGGTTCAGGTCAGATCAGACTGAAGATTGAATTTCCTTTAGGGTTAGGACTTAGGATGATCAATATTAGGGTTTTCTTGATGGGAGATTGAGATTGGGGGTCTAGGGTTTAGATGACCATTTTTAGGTCATTACATTTGCCCCTCTTTGAATTGATGTGCGACCAGTGCATTGATTCAAAGATCTGTTAGCGATAAGATGTAGAATATTTTTATTTGAAGCAATAAAACCATTCTTTTGAAGAAGACTGAGTCTGAGCTTGATTGGACAAAGATCGATCAAAAGATACAAAACAAAATGCTCAATTTGATTTGAAGCGATGAAACTGAATATCTATTGGAAACTCTCAAACCTTATGATTGGTTTAAATGAATAACCAGTTTGATATGAAGTGATGAAACTAATTACAATTAAGAGGTTGACTAGAAAAAATTGACTTGATTTGAAGTGATGAAGCCAATTTGATTAATATGTCTAGTTTCAGAAATGAATGTGGTGCAGGGGCACCTCCTAAAGATAATGAAGGGTCACTTGGAAGACCTAAATAAGAACATAACCTATAAGGTCCTTGAATTGATGTAATATGGCCTTAGATCCATTTGATTGTAATGGATGTAATAGGACTAGATGCAAAACATGAAATGTTGCATAAAATGCAAAATTTGTAAAAAGATGTAATTGTCAATAATTAACATAAAAGACCTAGAAGGCTAAGGATAGGTCTTGGGAGGAAGTTAGGAATTTTGAAATACTTTTAGGGTCCTAAACAGACAAAAGCTATAATTAAGAGTTTATCTAATTAAGTTTCAAAATTTGAAAATTTGAATGTAAACAACTACTTCCAAAATGGAGGGAAACTACAACAAATATGATTAGTTGCTTGGTTAAGAAATCCAACTAATTTGGATTAGTTGGGGAGGTTAAGAGGAGTCTATTTAAGCCTTGTAAATAAAGAGAAAGGTGTGTGGTACAATTCGAGACCATTTGTATAGACTGTTATTGTTATGAAGCAATAAAATTCATATTTCTTGCATTTTGGAATTTATTTTGATGCGTAGTTGATTTCTATTCAGCTGTATGGTAGAGGAGAAACATTACAAGTTGTTTTCAATCAAATTTTAGCCATTTCATTATTCTAGTTTTTCATTTGAATCAGACTATCCTGAATAAAGCATTATTTTGGATTGGTTAGAGATGTGAATTGAAAAATCCATCCCCTTTATTTATTTACTGTCACTTGGGAATGGGTCATAACATTGTACTATAGAATTATAACTTAGCGAATGCAGGAATAAGAGAGGTTTTGCAGGTTGGTGAAGTTATAGTGGAGTTGATGGGGTTGAAGGGTAATGAAATTGGTGCATGGGTATCGCAGCAAGAGATCTTCTTAAAGGAGGAGAATATATTATGCAATAATACATCATAGTAGGTCATAAGGATGGTGGAACAACTTTTTTTTTATTTAAATAGAGTTGGGAAGGTGGACATTGGGTGAGCCCTAGGTTTTAGGGGCATTTGGAGTTCAATGGGGATTTCATATCTAGAAGGTTCCTAGGATAAAATTGATTGCAATTTCATTGGTTTGGGGTCAAATAAGAACTATGCTAAAATATTCATGGCTTGGGATTAAGTTTTGCTTATAGTTCCTTTGTTAAATGGTGGTTTTACCCCTCATAGGAAACTATCTCAGTCAGCATTTTGAGGGATTTGGTCAAAAGGAATTGGGGTCATAATTCACATATGTCATGTAACCTGATAAAGGGTACTCAAATATGTAATTTTGTTTAGAGTCATTTTGGAAATTTTTGAGCAAACTAGGAAAAACAATCGTTGTTGTAGTACAAGGAATTGGAAAATGCACACCTAGGTAGAGAAATTGGTCTTTGGGTAAGAAACCAGTGGAAAGTAAGACCACAGGTGTGGAAGATGATATTTTTAGAGCATGTTAAGAACCTTTTAAGGTTTGGGAACACCCACTAGAAGAGTTTGGGGTGTTGGAGGTGATTGGATTGGGAGACAACCATAGAGACTGAAGCATGGTTGGGTGCATGGATATGAGTTGTGAGAGGATAATTAAAGACATGGACTTTAGGGTGATAAAAGATGTTGTACTTGACCTCTGATGGGTCTAGAGAGTGGATTGAGGCCTGAAGTTGATCCTTTGGTAGAAGGATGAATAATGTGTTGTTGCAAAACAAAGGAGGAAATTGACATTCTCCTAAGAAGATAGAAAACCCACCACTAGCCTCTACATCAAGTGGTATTAGAGAAAGACAATAGGTACTTGTAGGTCAGAGAATGAATATTTGAAGGTAAGAATAAGTTCAAGCCATCATGGATGAAGATTGGGGTATGAGGAACAATCAGGGGTACTCACCATTCAAAACACAATGCAAGTGTAATGAGAAGGTTTTCAAAGTTGTTATTTCTAGTGGTTCTTTTTCTAATTTAGTTTCAATTGAAATGGTTACCAAGTTGGATTTATAGAGAATAGCACATGGTACACTATACAGAGCACACTGATTGAAGTTTGGAGACTGGGTTGATATGAAGGAACAAGCCTATGTTTCTTTCACCATTGGCTCATACATGGATGCAATATTATGTGATATTGTACCTTTGGAGGATTGTAATCTAATCCTTGGGAGATCATTGCAAATGGAGAAGAATACCATACATGATGGATTAGAGAACACATATACCTTCATGGAGAATAGAAAAGATATGGTTTTGGAACCATTAGAGGAAGATGGAGCAGCATGGAAAGTGACTTGGAATGCTAGTGTATTTGAGAAGATTAGGTTACTTAATCTAGAGGAACATGAAGTCTTAGAGGATGAAGAGAAGAATGCCTGGGAGAAAGACATCTATGAAGGAGAAGATATATAAGAGGGTCAAAAGGAGATCCTAGTTGAAAAGAGCATTGGGATTTGTCTATTGGAAGGACAAGAGGATCAGTCACATGAAGAAGCCAAGAGTGAGAAAAAGAGGAAGATGAATGAACCTCAGAGTACAAGGGTTAATGAAGAGATGAAGATGAATGTAGAAATGGATCATGCTAAAGAAAATAGAGATGAGAGTCATGAGGATGACAGAGGAATTTAGATTGGGATAGTCATATGTCCTTTGGAGGGTGAAAGGGAGAAAAGTATCCTTATAGGGATGGAAGAAGGGGTTGAGGAAGAATCCTTAAGGGAAGAAGATGAAGTGTTTGGATGCCAAAGGGAATGGAATAGGAGAGATAAGGTCTCAAGGATGAAAGAGACAATGAGGGGTGAAGAGTTGAGGCTCTTGAATTCATAATTTAAGAAGCAAGCCACAAGTTGGCATGTGAGGGAGACAAAGAGAGTTGCCAGGCCCATCAAGAGGCTAATTACAAAGAGGAAGATCCTAAAAGAAGAACCTACTGAAGAGGTTCAAGAAGAAGAAGAAGATGTTGGTTGTGAGGAAACCATAAAAGAGGTTGAAGATAGTATGGAGATAAGTCTACAAGGACTTGAAAAAGAGATAGATTTGTGGAAAGAGTTTGAATACATAGATACTGAATCGAAAGGTAAAGTTGGGGCAGTAGAAGGATGTCCAAGTATAGGGCACATGGATGAAGAGGCAAAAATAGTCTCAGAGGTAGACACCAAGAAGGAAGAAATAGAAAGGAATGGCCATGGAGAGACCATGGTGACAAAATTTTCTCCAAGCATGGAGATCTCATATGATGAAGTGATGAACCAAATAGATATTTTGGTGCAGGAGGAAGAAGTGATTTTTCTTTTTACTAACCCTTTTATTGCAGGATTGCAAGGGTTCTATATGGATGAATATGTGGAGATGAAACATGAAGAAATGGTAATGCATGATGAAGGATTTGGGACTTGGTATGTGTTCAACTAGGTGAAGGACATGTGCAAGAAGCCACCAAGGAGAAGACAAAGTTTTTTTGCAGAGCACAAGCAAGGAGTGCCAAATAATTGGAAAACAAGGAAGAAGACAGTGGGATCCAAAAGAGACTTGGATTCTTTTCAACCCTGGTAGTATGGTGCAAGGGCACCTCCTGAATACAATTAAGGGTCAATTGGAAGACCTAAAGAATAACATAACCTATAAGGTCCTTGAATTGATGTAATATGGCCTTAGAGACATTTTATTGCAATGGATGTAATAGCACTAGATGCAAAACATAAAATGTTGTATAAAATGCAAAAATTGCAAAAGATGTAATTGTCAATAATTAACATAATAGACCTAGAAGGATAAGGATAAGTATTGGGAGGAATTTAGGAGTTTGGAAATGCTTTTGGGGTCCTGAAAGGACAAAAATACAAAATTAGGAGTCATTAAGAGTTTATTTTATTAAGTTTCAAAATTTAAAAAATTAAATGTAAACGACTACTTCCAAAATGGGGGGAAACTACAAAAACATGATTAGTTGCTTGGTTAAGAGATCCAACTATTTTGGATCGGTTGGGGAGGTTAAGAGGAGTCTATTTAAGCCTTGTAAATGAAGAGAAAGGTGTGTGGTACAGTTTGAGACCATTTGTATGGATTGTTATTTTTATAAAGTAATAAAATTCACATTTCTTGCATTTTGGCATTTGTTTTGATGTGTAGTTTATTTATATTCATTTATATGGTAGAGGAGGAACATCACAAGTTTTCAATCAAATTTTAGTCATTTCATTATTCTGGTTTTTCATTTGAATCAGGATATCCTGAAAAAAACATTATTTTGGATTGGTTAGAGATGTGAATTGATAGATCCATCCCCTTTATGTATTTACTGACACTTGGGGATGGATCATAGAATTGTATTATAGCATTCTAGCTTAGTGAATGAAGGAATAAGAGAGGTTTTGCAGGTTGGTGACGTTTGAGTGGAGTTGATGGGGTTGAAGGGTAATGAAATTGGTACATGGGTATAGTAGCAGGAGATCTCCCCAAAGGAGGAGCATATATTATGCAAGAATATTATATCATCTTAAAAAGGAAGCACTTCCATCTTGGTAGGTTTAGAACCCTCATTTAGTGCATTTACATTATAGATTTGCATTTAGGATGCTTCTGCACTTGGTAATTATTCATTTCTAGGTGGAATTAGGGTTAGGATCCTGAGATTCTCCTAGATTTCCTTCTTTGTGGATCTATTTTCTAGGTAGGACCTATGTAATATTCCTCCTAGCCTTCATTGCATCTCTTCTATGCCCCTGTGCCCTTTTCCAGCACTCTATTATGTTTTCCCATCATCCTAGGTCTCTGGCCGACCTAGAAACTTCACTAGCACTCTAAGTTGACTGGCCTGAAACCTCAGGTCATGGTCGAGGCTGACCCTAACCTAGGTCAGGGTTGAGGTTGAACTTGAACTTTTTCAAGTTTTTTTTCTTTCTTTCAAATTTGAATCATAGCGGGGCCCTAAATTCAAAATTGGCCCTTGGATCCGAATACAGAAGGTTTTTTATTCAAAATTTAATTAATGAATTTCCTCCTTAGTTGGTTATTTTGATTGGACCATAATTTGAGGTGAAATTTGAATTAGCAGCCCTCACATTTCCCTAGGAGTCTTACCTTGAAATATCTATATAAGCACTCTCTTTTGCCTTCAGTTGATATATGAGAATATGATACGATGATATGATGATGATATGAGATGATGATGCAAGAATGCAATAGGATGATATAGGAGGACAAGATATGACGATGCCTTGATGCAAGAATGCATTTTGGGGAAAAGTTATTGTAGACATTCATTGGAGTAATAAATAGTTCTTCAATCCTTCCTTCTTCTTCTTTGATCTACTATTTTCAACATTCAAGCATTCAAAAGATACAATCATGGGGTAGAAACTACAGATTGTGAGTTTGGTAGGAGTACTTTAGCCTTGGAAGCTTGGTATGATTTATTTATCATATTCAAATTTATGCATTTCTCTCTCTCATTTCAATTCATGCTAGGGTTTTGATCTAGAGGATTAGATCCTGGCATTGCATATTCAAAGCTCTTCCTATGAGCAATACACACACATATTCTATTACATCCAGCTATTCGTGGAGGTGGAAATCACCAAAATGGGAGTTTTACTAAGGAAAAACCCTATATAGCCACCCCAAAACACTATTTTAAAATATCCACAATCATTGTTTTAGGAGTTGCACAGCAAATTTGGATACCCTTTTCAAAAAAAATTTGGGAACCGTGAACAAAATTTTCGTCGGAGTAGTGCAGGTCAAGGTCGACATAAAGGGGCACAATTGTGCCTCCGTATTTGGGTCAAGGTTGACCTGGCTCATAAAATAAAAATATTATGGTGTTTTCTCCATCTTTGTGTTTCTGTTCTAGATCCGGTTGCAGAATTTCTAGAAACTCAATACAGACACCAGAAAACAATAATTTCCAGATTTACTATGTTATGAGGTATGTATTTCATTCTATCTAATTTCATTATTCTTTGCAAACATTTACAGATTTATATTAATTATCATTAGAATTAAATGTATGTGGTTAATAGAGGCATAGGGTCTCTTTTATGAGCAAACCCCCATTTTTCTAAACCCTAGCCATATTTTCCCACCATACATTTTGGTGAAACCGTTTACGACAACTCTTTCTTTTTGGTGCTAGATTTGCATTTTATGTTAGATCTTACATGCATATAAAATTAGATTTATTTTATGCTCTTGCATTTATATTTCAAAAAAAAAAATCATAAAATTTCTTTAAAGATACAAAAACATTTACATTTTTCATGCTTGTAGTGTTACTTTGCGTTCAACATGTATGATTTTTGTATTGAATACTTTGATGAGGCTTTTATTGTAAAAGAGGATAGATCCCCTAATGAGGTACATAGAAGTGAGGATGAAAATTGTTTGAATAAGATCTCCATTGATCCTATTCCTATTTCATCCTCCTCTACAACCTCTATAATTGACCTTTACCATAGGGTGTGTGCATAGTTACCTTCATGTTCCACTATTCGCAACATTGATGCACCTAGAATGTTATATCCTAAACCTTTGTTTTTTATTAAGGAAAACATGTTTTGATGGGTTCCTTAAACCCTACAGAGCCATTAAATATATGAGAGCATAAAAATGATAAGTATCAAATTAAAAGGAACATGCCTAACAACATCCCACCAAAAAATTCTCAGAGGAAACAAAAAACCTGGCACTAAATCAAAAAGTCAAGATAAAAAAACCAAGGACACAAATTAGGCAATTTCTCTGAGAATCTCAGCAGTTTGAAACTCTAGCTCGGTAATTCTACCTGTTAGCACTGTATCAAATTTTTTGAATCCCTTGGTCTTATCAGTTTCCTGGGCTTTCTTATTTTTCAAAATCTTAGTTTTACCGCTCAAAATGAGTCAATCACTTTTTCAAGTCATAGTTCATCTTTAGTCGCTTTGTCGCATCGGTTTTATTATAAGGTTTTTAAGTTGTGCGAGTAGGCGACGTGCTGTTGATGAAAAGGTTAATCGCGCAGTTGCGAGCTGTTTGAGTCATGTTTCAGTATGCCTGCGAGTGGGCGACGAGTAGAAAAATTGTGTATCGCGCAATCGCGATGAGCCCATGTTAAGTCATTATCGGTCTGCGAGTGAGCGGGTCTTATGTTTGTAGAGGTTAATCGTGCAGTCGCAAGCTGTTTTTGAAGTTAACTTGAAGGCTAGCGAGTCAGCGATGAGCTAAGGTCATGTCTATCGCGCAGTCGCTGGAAATTTGTGCTGTATGTTTTATGTTCCGCGACTGAGCGAGTATTGTTGAAACTTAAACGGTCGCACAGTCGCATCAAGCTTATATCAATGTTTTGAGTTGCGCGAGAGCGTGACGAGGTCATGTCATGTAGTTGTCGCTTACTCGCATAGGTTTAACTCATCTTGTTTTTTGTAGAGCGAGTGCGCGACCAAGATATAAAATAAGGAGATGAGATGTGCATCGCCCAGTCGCATAAGTACTTATTAAGTTCTGTGATAGTTCGCGACCGAGCGACTAAGAACCCATTTGAAAGCCTCGCTCAGTCACTGAAGCTTTGAGGTGATGGAAAGTTAGCCCGCGAGCATGCGACGAGCAGAAAATAGATGATGTCGCGCACTCGCTATTCAATGCAGATGGTCAGAAAAGAGCTTGCAAGTGAGCGACAAGGGAAAAAGTGAAGCATTCGCGCACTCGCGATATGAAATGAAATGAAAGTTTGGAGCCTGCCAGCGTGTGATGAGCTAAAGGAGAAGGTCATCGCTCAGTTGCCAAGCAGAAGAGAAGAAAGAAAAATAGCTCGCGACTGGGCGACTAAGGTGAAATATTGAGCAATCGCGCACTCGCAGTCTAAAATGAATTAAAGTCTCTGAGCTCGCGAATCTGCGACTGAGCAAAAAACTATTGCATCGCTCACTCGCACGTTGGATAAAAGCAGAAATAAAAGGAGAGCGAGTGAGAGATTGGATAGAATATGAGTTGAAGAAGATGAATGTCGCTCAGTCGCTCAGTCACCAAGGGCAAAAGGAAATTAGCTCGCGGGTATGCGACGAGAAAAAGAGAGAAAAGCATCGCTCAGTCGCCCAAATCAAAATGCACCTTTTAAAAGGTTTGCGAGTGTGCGATTGAGTAAAAAATGAAAGAAAGGATGCATTCCCGCTCAGTCGCCCAGATTCAAATAACATAAAAGATGAACTCGTGAGAGTGCGATAAGAGACAAAAGAAAGAATCGCTCACTCACGGGAAATGAAAAGCCAAAGCATGATGAACAGCGAGTACGCGATAGACTTGAGATTAAGTCAAGAGCTAGGTCATCGCTCACTCATGGGAGATGAAAAGTTGAGTAAGGATGGAGGGCAAGTATGCGACCAGTTAGATAACAAGGATAAGTCGCTCACTCACAGAGATGTTTTGAAAATTGAATAAAGTGTAAAGTGCATGACAAGTTTGAAGTTGACGAGTGCCAAGTGGGAAAAAGTGTACACTCTCTCTTCCAGATCGGATCTAACAGTACAAGTTGATCGTAGCATTTATGACAGAATGAAATCTCTGTGAAAACTCAAGTGCAAAAATGCGGCGTT
>MU227782.1:1725863-1770392 GCA_018584345.1 Thuja plicata | reverse complement strand
AGAGTTTTTGGAGGAGAGAGAGGGCTTGGATGAGGTGGAGCTCATGTGGCATCCACATAGGTGCCACATGAGGGACACATAAGCCATGCAAGAGGCCCACTTTGATCACACATGTGTGAGCAACTTTAGATGTGATGGGTCAAAGTGTACTTAAAGTACACATGTGAAGGATCTTGTAAGAGGTGTAAGAGGGTGTAAGAGTTTTGGGGCAATAGAACACTTTTAGAAAGTGTAAGAAGGTGTCATCATGGGTGTAAGAAACCCTGTTGGCACCAAATAAGGATTATTTGGAAAAGGTGATTTTTGAAAATTTGCTCACACATGTGTGAGCAAATAATTAGGACTAATTGTTGTAGGAATCAATAAATTAGCCTAATTAACCTTAGTTAATTAGTGAATATGTTTATTTGGTGAGAGTGATGTGAGGTAGGGTAGGATCTAGGTTCAAATTAGCTTAATCTAAATTTAAAATTTAGATTAATTTGGTTTAGTAGAATTTAAGTCATGTGGAGGAATAAATAAATTAAAAATTTATTTAAAGGGAATTAATGAGGGATAATGTATTAAATAAGATTTAATACATTAAAAAGGGATATTATTTAAATTAAATTTAAATACTAAGGAAAGTGAATCATATTTAATTAAATAAATTTAATTAAATAGATAGGAGAATATAACAAATATAATTAATTAAAATTAAATATAATGTTATGAGAATATTAATTAAATTAATATTAGGATGATTTTGGACGTCTATAATTAGTATGTGACATCGGATCTCTAGTTCTAAACCCTAGTAGATCTACCATACCACCTTTTTATCCTTTACACCAATGTATTGTATTTTTAGGAATTAATTAATTAATCAAGTAACATGATTGATTAGGACCTAGGGTTTAGGTCAGATCAATTCAAATTTGATAGATTGAGGAATTGCCTGTTTGATTTAGGACTTAGGTTTTATTAGGATTAGGGTTTCTTGATTAATTATTGTGATTGGGGTCTAGGGTTTAGACGACCATTTTTATTTGATTACATTTGCCCCTCTTTGAATTGATGCATGATCAGCGCATTGATTCAAAGACCTATTAGCGAGAAGACCTAGAAGAGTTTGATTTGATGCGATGAAACAATTCTTGTGAAGAACAAGATCGACTTCGAGCTTGATTGGACGAAGATCGATCAAAAGATATAAATAGAATACTCAGTTTGATTTGAAGCGATGAAACTAAAAACCAATCAAGAATTCTCAAACCTTTTTGATTGGTTTGAATGAATAACTAGTTTGATTTGAAGCAATGAAACTGATTACTGTTAAGAGATTTGATTAGCAAGAAAATTGACTTGATTTGAAGCGATGAAGCCAATTTGATCAATGTATCTGGTTTCAGTAATGAATAGCTCATATAAGACCGATCTTGTCTGGTTTTGAGTGTATTCAAAACTGTATAAGAGCAATTATTAGGTTGCCTTTGATTTAAGATGATCTCAACTTGATTTGACGTGATGAAGTTGAGATGCCCCAAGTGACGGGGTTTTGATTAAGGATGTGATCACTGGAATGTTGATATCATGATCCTACCCGCTTGGGAGCGAAATTGAAATAGGGCTAGGTGGCCCAATGATAAGAAGTAATTTGATTGATAACGTGATGCAAGAAGAAGCTGATCTGATTAGAAATAGGTCCCAAGTGGTTAGGACAAAATCTACACTTGATGGTAAGTCATGTTTGACCAAGATTGACCAAAAGTATGATACGTGGATTGACTGGAAGAAAAGTGTGAGAGATTTCTATTGGTTTGGAGTCTAGAAGACTGATTGTGCAAGTGGTTAGATGCAGTTGGTTGAAAAAGTCAAACGTAAAAAATGATAAGGAAGATGATTTTAGATTTTGATCCTAAAAATGGAATCAGGACAGTCAAATTAGCCAAGGGTGTCATTTCCATGTCAATCAATGCACAACTAACCACTTGGAAAAAAGAAGATTGACCAATAAGAACCTCAGATCCTTCACATTGGAGAGAGATATCGATATTATGTAGTTTTAACACCAAGCAGATGCAGATGCAAGACTAACATGAATGCAACCTAAGGTGTAGTCACTGAACCTTTAGCGTTGAAAATTTTCATCATCAAGGGTTTTTGGAACATTAGAGTCGATACAATCCTTACTAGTGCCACTGCGACCATAAGAATATGAATATGACTTTCATTGGATAAGATATGAGAAACTAACATAAGCATCGGGGCACAAAAGTCGAGATGACCTGAACGTTGTTTCTAGTTGATGTTGTAAGAGTACACCAGTATCGAGGCATTCAAAGCCAAGATAACCATGAGTGTGATCTTGCGTAAACATGAAGAGCAATAACAGTCAAGGAGATAGTTCCGACCTCACCTTGGCGTGCAAGTAAACATGATCGAGGGATGTGAGGCTTTTCCACCTTAATGCAGGAGATCTTATCACATACACCCAGTTTATTTGACATTGTAGGATCATTGGGACAACACCAACAAGCAGTAGATAAAGAAAAGATAACAAAAAATCAATGAAAACAAACAACATACAAATAGAAGTTCAACATACTTCAGCTAGTTTCAAAGTTTTCATATGTGTATATGTATGAGGTGTTGAGAAACACAGTCGTGCTTGTGAGTGCAATATGTTTGAGTGTTATCGATTTGTTGTTTATGTTTGTGGTATCTAATGTGTGTTAAGAAACACATATGCATCCAAATATAGTGTTAAGAAACACTTTAGATTAGGGTGTTGAGAAACACTTGCTGCGTCAGTAGCGAGATGTCCTTCATAAATGACAAGATTACTGACTCCTGTGTAATCCAAAGATACGATCAAATTTGGGGCCCCATACCCCATGGTAGCAAACTCAAATTGTGATGACTGACTTGAATCATACTACAAGGACAAATACGATTTGATTTCCTCCAGACTATGACTCTGGATCGATTTCAAGCCAGGAGGGTTCTCAGAAGAACCAAAGTGTCATGAAAGTGACTGAAAGATTAAGTCTTTTTTAGGGATTACTCATTCTCAAGAAAGATCACATTGGTTTGCCTCCAATGTCTAGCAAGGTATAGAACATTACAGATGGATTAGAAAGTTGATGGATGAGGTGAGTAGACAATGATGGATGAAGAGGGCAAATGAAACCCTCAAGGATAGTCTCCTCAAGATTACCCAAGCTAGGGAAAAGGGAATATAGCAATGTAGGCTAATGAAGCGGTGCTCGATAGAATATAGGATAATGACCTGATATCATGAAAAGTATGTAGCCAAAAGAATGGACATGTCAAGAAATTTTTGAGAAACTATTTTGCATTTTTTTGTTCTTCATTTAGATCAAGACCAAGGGGTCAATTAGATAGGATAGGATAACATGATCAAGATAAAGGGTGATGGAGGCTATGAGTGAATGTTTTGGGATTAGTGAAAAGGATGTTTATGGATAGTGAGGATAAGCTTGGGATAAGCAAGATCATGATAGGGTACCGTGGATGAGAGCAAGTGAATAGGTTGATGGAAAGGATAATGAATGCCAGGATACATGATGCTCATGGATATGATCAACCTTGTCAAGACCAAAGGTGTAAGAGGGAGTACATGAAGGATAGAACAACATGGATGGAACTTGCCCCCAAGTGAAGAGTGCAAGTAGGAGTAATTACGCATGATGCCTGTTTACTAGGTTTTTATCATAGTACTTATCCATGGCACCAAAAGAAGTGGTTTTCACCATAGGACAGATTGATTTATCTTTACTTTTGCTACCAAGGTGCCTGTTTACCAGGTTTTCACCAAGGCACTTTTTCTTTTTTTATTTTATTAATTTTTTTGGAGGAACTTAAGCTTATTGCTCTTTAGATAATGCTCCTTTGAAAGGTATACTATGATGGGCCAAGGCCATTGAAATTATGCTCAAAGATGTTGATAGGGTGATGGTAGAGAAGAATGATATGGAGGATAAGGGAGATGGTAGCTAAGGATTTATATGATGGATTGGATAAGAGGACTGGAAGGATATGGGATGGATGGGTAGGTGGTAAGTGCAGGATATTGGATAGGGTATTGAAAGGTTTGTGTAGAGGTGGATGGAAATGGTGATAAGATCAACATTAACACACCCCTTGAAGGGTAGTGGATGAATGGAGGAAAAGTGGATAGAATAGCTTGAGGCTTTGATGTATGAGTGGATATGGATCTTGGTACGCAAGGACCTAAGATGGATGAAGTATTCAAGGTAATGTATTTTGGGACATGAGGACCCCAAATAGAGTTAGAAGATGGGAGATGTTTAGATGGAGATGAAGTGGAAGACTTTGGAAGCTTGGATGCCAACTCTGACTTTTCCTTTTTGTTCAAGTATTTTAAGAGAGACGTGGGAATCCACATAAATTTTGATTTTATTTTTGTATCCAAGTCCTTTAGAAGAGACTTTGGAATCCAAATAGCTTTTGATTTTCCTTTGATTTTGGGTGATTTAGAACGCAATTATTCCATGATGGATTTAGGAACCCATATTTTCTTTGATTTTATTATTTGCTCAATGGAAGGTTTGACAGTTTTAGCTTTGGGATATAAGGACCAAGGATGGATTTGGAGGATGGTGAAGGCACACATTTATGTTTGAATGGAGGGAGATAAGGTGTGGAAGGGATATCAACATCTTTAGAGTGAGTTTCATTGCCGAGACTCTCATCTTTAAGATTTATCTTTATATCAAGAGGTGCATGAGTAGCTTTGATAGGAGCAATTTTGATAGGACCAGTTGAAGCTTGAGGGGATTTATTGTTCTGTGAGGGATTTAGAGGAATGATGGTTTTGTATATGGAAGAATATGACAAGGGGATGATGGGATTATCTTATCTTGACAAGGATATTTAGATTGTTTAGAAAGGGTACTTTTCTCTTTATTTTCAATAGGCTCATTAGAGATGGTGGAAAGTATATCTTGATCTTGCTTGGAAGATGGAGGGCTATCTTCTTGGAAGAAATGGAAGGGGATGATAAAATCATCATGAGAATATTGAGATATGTGATTTTGGTCAACCATTGGATAAGGATGGATGGTGTCTTGATCTTAATCATTACTGATATTTGTTTCTTCACACTGTGGATTACCCTCTGGACATGGAGCAACTTCTAAGGATGAGGTAGGAGTTTTGATCTGCATGATGGATTATTGAAAGGCTAATGGAGTATCATTTTGAGTAGGCATGATAATATTAGCAATAAGGTGTCTCAACCTTGTATATTTCCTTACTTTTGATATTTTCCAAATGTCGGCACTTTCGACAATGTGTAAGGTAATCATGATTGAAACAGTTATGACGGATTCCTATGACGGTCATTAATATTTGTAAGAGCTAATTGTGGAAGTTTCGATGACGGGTGAAGATGTGCAAGACATGTGGCAACTAATCAGTTGAGTATTGTACACTCTTCTATAATCGTGGGGTTCGGGTTCCTATTTTCTCGAAGAATGGTAAAACCCTAATACGAATGCCTTTGGAAGTTGCCCTAAAAAAGTGAAGCGCATGATATAAGCATTTTTTAGGGTTGCAAATCTGAGAGAAGTTAGTGTATTGTTGGAACATTTTTTATGCTACCAAATTTGTCTTCAAGTGTTGATTATCTCCTGAAAGAACTTGCATTGCAAGTGTATTGTAAACAGTATTGGTTTTGATTAATGCATTGTGCAGGTTTTGGAGTGCTGGGGTTTTTTACCGAAAGGTTTTCCCTAGGGTAAATCATTGTGTCATTCTCATTTTTTTATGTATGCATTTTATTGTATTATCATTTTGTAATTGCTAAGGGTTAAATCTGAATTTGCATGATTCTCTTCTCGGGAGTTTAGCGTAGGGAACTATTTTCCGCACACTTAGTTTCCTTTCAGATAAGCGTTGAAGCACATGGATGCTTTGGGTCTATGATCTTTGAAGCCTGAGAAAGACTTTCAGTTGTATGCTGATTAGCCTAGATCTCTTTTAGTGGTAGTCCTTGAGGGTAGACATAGTCATCATTAGGCACATTATTTGATATATATGGTGTGGCTGGTTTTGAAGCTTTAGGAGATGGAGGAATGGTGGAAGAAGTAGATGTGATATGTGAACCATTGCTAGATATGGATTCCTAATATTGATCATGCTTGAGATTAGATGAATCATTAGGATTTTCCACTTCGATTATGCCATCATCTATGAGATCTTGGACTTTATGTTTCAACTCCATGCAAGATGAAGTTTTATGCTCATTATGTCGATGATATGCATAATAGGTACTCAAGAATTTCAATCCACGTGGTGTGACTTGAGGTAATGTCATGAGATCATGCTCAAGAAGCTCTTCCAATGCTAATTCATAATATTGTCCCAAAGGAGTGAAGTCCCTTTTGCGTTTGACCCAAGGTTTTTCTTTCATGAGGTTACTAATCCCTTTGGAGGGAGACTTCGTGGTGTTTTTAGCAGCTTTTAGGGCTTCAGAACCACTCTCTTGATCAAAGCTAGGATTGTCATACCAAGATTTCTCCATGTTGGAAGGAAGTGGAGAGATGTGAGAATCATGATCAAATAGCAAAGGACTGGTTGATCTTAATGAGGATTTGTTGGATGGTGTATCCTTTTCCCCCTTTAATTCATCGAGTTCAGATTTCAAAGTTTAAATCTGTTTTGATAAAGTTGCCATAAGAATCTCTTCTTTCTCATTATTAGGACCATAAGGTTTAGCCCATTTTCTTTTAGACATTGCAAGATTATCTTGATGCACTTTATTAGAAGATTGAAGAGAAGTTATGATGAATCAATTGATTTCCTGACAGGCGCTGAAGTGATATCTAAAGTGCTGACTAAATCCAAGACCAAAGGACAAAGGAGATAATGTCCAACTGAGAGAGAGATAGCAATGAATCCGATCTTGAAATAAGGTTAAGGAACCTTCTCTCGCAACTCAGGATAAGGACAATGAAGACAAAGATGATTAAGATAACAAGTCACTTGGACTAGCACAACAAAGTCATATTTTGAAACAATAGAGGGTCAGACTGCCAACATATCATAGTCGAATGTGAACTAGCATAAGCGTTATGATAACATAGACCTCAGAACAGACTGAATGTAGTAGGATAGACTGATGAAAGACAAAGTTTTGACAAGTTTCTAACATACTGTTGAAGTTTCAGATGAGATATTATAGACAAGCACCTAAGGTGCACAATTTTCCAGATTGTTTGATTGTTGTTGTTGTTGTTTGTTTCAGTGAACACTCACGCCAGACACATCAAGAAGAATGGTTGTTGTAAAAAGAATAAACACACCACAACCTAGGTAAGCCAGGGAAATATTTTTTGAATTCCCACTTGAATCGAATTTTAGCCATGCCTACTCATAGTGGAAAACTTAGAATCTTGGAGGAACGGGCTCCTCCTTATAGTGCACTCACTTCTCAGGCACACCAAGCTTTGAATCCCAAGGGTAATAATGCAGAGGTGACAACAAGAAGTGTGGTATGTCTTCTTTCTCTTCCTTGAGATACCCAACTCAACTTATACTTTCCTTGGATCCTAGATCCTTCTTTACACAATGTATTCTACCTATTCAAGGTGGTAGAACTACTTATTAACTCTTCCCAATTGAATACCATTCAATTCAAGATCTTGCACTTTTGAGCTTTAGGGACACTAGCCCTATTCCAATCCACAAACTAGAAGTATTCACCAGTGACTTCACCAAAACCAAATAACTATTGGGATACCTTCCTTATTTCATAAGAAACAAGAACCACCCTTTGGTTTGGCCCTCTAACTGTCATACATTACCTATCTAGGGCTGTCATAGAATTCCTTGTAGGTCTATCCAAGTGGTTATTTGGACTTAACTTTTCCTCCCGATCACATTTTAGGAAACTAAGGATATATCCAGATACCCTTTTGGAAGTTATGTCAAACCCCAAATCCCTAGACTCCAACTCCACTCTAGCAAGACCTAACACTCACCAAGTTCGCAGACCTAATTGGCCAAATTAGGCTTGGATATCAAAGAAAGTACTAGAAATTGGGTGCATGGGATTAAAAAAATGCTTCAGAACTCTTCAAATAACTCTCCACAACTCAAATCCACTCTTAGTTCACTCAACCAAACTATATAACAAACATAAAACTTCATTCTCCTTCGTTCTAGGCTGAATACATTGAGATATTCAACCTAGGGCTTGATGCATGAGGGATTTAGCCTTCGAGTCATCTTCTGAACTTTTAGAATACTTAAATATACCATCCTAACTTGAATTTTCTAGGATCTTAGTGAATTCCACTAGACAAAATTCAAGTTAGGACTCCATTAGTGAAATGTGCTTCTAGTAAGCCTCTTTCTGGACTGTTTTTGGAAAACTGAATCAAAAACACCTCAAACCAAAACTAAATGACTTAAAACCAATTGGAAAGTTATTCTAACACAGAGAGCCTTCAAAAAATCAACTTACTTTTTAGATATCACACCAGACATGGTCATACAACTTAGAAATGCTCAGAAAAACTCTCCATCATCCATTCCAAATGCATCAAAACTTCAATACAGAACTTATAACCATCTAGGTTTGAAGTAAGCACTTAAAAAAACTTCATATGTGAATTTAGATCAATCCAAAATGCCCTATGATTGTTGGGCTTCCATCTTGCAACTCTTAAGTAACTTTTGGAAGTTGCATGAGCAACATTTTTGACAACTTTTCAACATTTGGCAAAATCTTGTCCTTTTGCACTCGAAGACTTTTGGAATGAGTCCAAACCTATCAAATTGACACAATATGCCCAAAATGACAAGGAACCAAAGATTTAACACCAAGGACTCCTAAAAACATAAAATCATGCTTAAAGTAACTTAAGCCTAACTGGGTGATCCAAATGGATCAAGGCATCTCTAGGCTCATAAGATTGCCTAAGAGATGCTTGACCATACACATGGATCCATAACCAAAATAGGATGATCCTCTAAGATAAATCCATTTATCACAAACATAAATCTTGCAGAATGACAGTCAATCAGTGACAGTCATGGGTGCACTACACCATACACCCTAAGACAAAATTAACTGAAGTCCCTTGAGTTGGGAGATCATTTAGATTGAAACCAATCTTCTTGATATCTTCTGGTGTCAACCAGGTAGCATCCTCCATTGAATGGTGTTTCTATTTGACTAGATATTCATAGAAAGTGGACCTCCTAGTTTGTTTGGCTATCCTCTTGTCCAATATACAGTCAATCTCTTGTGTTGGTGGTTTTGGTAGATCTTGTAGCTCCTTGTCCTATGGCAGATCTCAAGCATCTGCAATGGAGACATCAATAACAGGACCTCTGTATGGATATAGGTCAGCTACATTGAAAATGGGGGATAAACCAATGGTTGAAGGTAATTCAATTCTATATGCATTATTTCCACATTTCTTCAAGATTCTGAAGGGGCCAATCTTTTTCATTATCAACTTGGTGTAATTTTCCTTGGGTAGTCTTTCTTTCTTCAGGTGAACCATAACCATGTCTCCAACCTTCCATGCAGGGAAGTTCTGCTTGTTCAACCTTGGTACCTCCTTTTTGTACATATTGATCTTTAGCTTCAAGTACCTTCAAAATTTTCCCTACAAACACCACAAGAGTACTAATACCAATTGTTAGAATGATTCAGAATAACTGAGAGGTGGGGGGGGGGGTGAATCAGTTATCCTCAGGTCCAGATGTACCAATTGAACTTTTAAACACTTCGACCAACTTAGATCTACTCAACAATCCACTCAGTCTCTATAGCATATGATTAATAACATAAACTTTTAGTCCACTGCCCTAAAGTAATCAACTTGCAGAATATAATACTCTTAACAGCAAAACACATCAAATAACACTCACACAAGTATGACACCTAGATTTAACGTGAAAACCCAATTTGGGAAAGAAAAAAAAAACACAAGTAACATGCTACCAATATTTCACTCTTCTGAAGTGAGCTCTGTGAGGAGCCAACCCTGTTAAAGGTTACAATACACATTGTTAGGTGTGAGCCTATTAAAGGATTTAATCACCCTGTTAAAAGTGGCCTAGTTAGAGGACTTAAGATCATTCCATTAGAATGTCACCTTGATTAAAGGATTTACAAAATGAATGTTAGGTCAACCTTGATTAAAGTATTTTAACTGATATAATGGTTAGAAAGTAACAATAGTTTTGATCTATAATATTCAACTCACTTTGCAAATATAGATCCACTTTAGGTCAAATGTTGATCAATTGACTGGGCTCCATTATCATCTCCATCTCTATGATCTTCTTGGAAATTCGTTAAGCAATCGCCACTTCACAATTCTTTACTATTCTTCTCATCCTTCTTTGTCTTCTACTTAGATTATCCAATCAACTGAATCAACCTCTCTTCTCATAACCTACAATTAGGTTAATCTTATACCTCTCTAACTAGGTAGCTCAATCTTTTTTTTCTTAATCATCACCGTAGATCTTAGGGTTTAGTCAGATCCAACGAATCCTTCCAATATTTTGTTCTCCTTCTACTTTTCTAGATACATCTCAAAACTCCTTCTTGAATCCATACATAGAAATGGTAAAACATATATTAAATTCTCCAGGTCATTCGTCCTTATCTTCAACACGCTTTACATATCCCAAGAATTCAACTATGTCGGTTGGGGATCTCAATTCTTTCATAAATTGTAAAATACTGACACTCGGTCATCATTGTGTTCTTCCGATTGGTCATCACTAGATAACTCAGTAAATACTGATGCTCGGTCGACACTATATAACTCGACATGTACTGGCGCTCGGTTGACATTCGCATCACTCAACTTAAGCTTAAGTTCCTTAATCTTATGCTCTTTTGCTCAGTCAAGACTAAGATTTTAGTCTTCCTTGCCTCACTTAGTGTTATAGATTAGCAACACATTATATTGTCAATGTGCCAACTAATCAAGTACCCATTGTTATTTCTCATAACTCATCCATTTCACTAGGTCTTCTTGTTATCTCCTCTTTTCAAATCTTCTTCATCAATCAAATGATATGGCACTTTACTAGATGGAAAATGTCTTACCAGTTAAGGTTTGACATCAATGACAATATAACAATTGTTTCAACTAATGTAGCTTCCAACAGTATGGCCTTCATGGGAAAACAACCAGCTACCATTATTTGTTGGTTAAACGAGCGTCAATTTTAAGACATAAAAAGAACATATGGCAAAAAATACCAGTTTGATTTGTTGACTGGGACACTAACTGTACGTTTATGTGGTTGATAATGTATGTGGTTGATGTGGCAGGATTGTGCACCGATGTGGCACCCATGTGATGCAGATCTGAGTTCTGCATGGGGTGGTGACATGGCGCACTAGAGATGCTATTGTAGGATTGTGTGTCCGAGTGGCCCAATCCAGTTGTGATGCATGACATGCCTAAGAATTGTTGTTGAGTGCGTGTGAGTGTGCTAGATGAGTGCCATGTGTCCTGGGGCTGAGGTTTCATGGGCTTTGGTACTTTTAGTCCCACATGGGCCTGATTGCAATGGACTTTGTGATTTATAATTGCAAACAAACAGACTGAATGTTAAGCTTATTGAAAGCTACCGATTGGGGCCGTTGATCAAGGATTTTGTGTTTGTCGATAGAATTCCTTATCTGGCCTGGAAACATAGATCTGTGATGGGATGCAGGAAAACATAGCAGTGATGCCAATTTTTGTTTCGGGACAATTCAATTAGTCCTACATTTGTTGTATGGTGGGATTCTTTGTGTTTAAATATGCAGACATGTCATTAGCAAACAAAGAAATTAGACAGTTGCCAATGCTTGGTCATAATTCTATGGGTGTCAGATTCCAGTCAATGGTGTTTAATTGAGTTGTCCTATGTGTTGGTAGGGCACGATCTAAAACTCTATTGCATGTGACAACTGAGACTGACAAAACACAAATATACTAGGCGGAGGCTTCTAACCCCACCAAAATAATTTTGACATAAATGATACCGACTGCGAAAAATTATAAAAACACAAAATAAAATTATTCTCTTTTTTTTTTTAAAAAAAAAGATCACATCATCGTTGCCAGATTGGGCTATACGGTTCAATTTTTACAAAAAAAATTGCACCAGATTTGGCTTTTGCCCAAATAGACAAATTTATAGTCAAAATTCATTGGAATAGATTCCTAGACACAATGGGGAGGCTATATCTTGTTGTAGATGCTCCCACAAAATACTGCTACCTGGATATGAAAATAAGCCCTCAACAAATGAAGCGAAAACTCTCCCAATGCTATGCAATGGATGCTCCAATGACTGATACCATGTGAGAGTTGCTCCGATGCAATGTAAGAATTTTCCTAAGGAAATATGCCAAGATCTAGAAGCCCAATGAATAGCACCATAGAGACAAAATGATATGATAAGAATAAGTTGGATTCTCACCAATATGATCAATACAATGAATAAGCTAACTGAACTCAATTAAGTAGAATGCAATATATACCTACTTATATAGGCAAGACAATAAGAGACTATGATAAGGAGGAGATAAGCTATCACCCATACAATGTGGAATCACATGTCAACCAAAGGTGGATCATCCCCCATTGTGCAATGAAGTATGTGCAACATGTGGAGGATGATAATGTGGTATGTGCACTAAAGGTGGATCTCACACATAAAGTGGAATGTGACAACAACTATCACAATCTAAAGTAGAGTTTCTCCTACATCATATGTTAAAATAAGATACAAACTCCTAAGTGTCTCATGCACAAACTACTATATAATGCATTATCCTAAGTAAGCTTAAGTGTAATTAGGAATATTTAATTACACCAATAACCTTAAATCCTTATGAAAATAGGCACCTTATGAAAATAGGCACTAAGGTTGTACTAGACGTGCAATGATTACAACTTTGTGTTGTAACTTTTGTTATCTTCCTTTATATACTTTATTTGTCTTTGTTTTCAAGATTGCCTTGCAATATAGGGAGAGAGCATACACACTAATTTCTATCAAATTTTAAATAAATAAGAGAACAAAAAGATGCTTTTGATTTACAAAATCACTTTTTAGTGTGAGGAAAAAGCATATGCCCTATTTAACTCACAAACACAACAAACAAATTATTTAATTACCCTGAAAAATTGAAGTCTTAAATAAACAAGCGACTCTATTGGATAAATATATCTATCATTTTATGAAGAGGACTTTAAACAACATTTTAGTTGCACAAACAATGGTTAGACTACAAACGATTAAAAAAATATTGCAAAATTCAACTTGTAATGGTCATTTAAGTGTTTTAAGTGTTTTAGTTAGTTTAGATAACAACTTTCTATTCCCTAATCCACTTAATTAGTTTAGTTATTTTCTATTCTGTCTTCAATTCTTGAAAGTTTATGTAATATCATTTTTGTATTCATGCATTCAATAACTAGAATTTATTTCCATTTTTTTAATAATTAAAAGTTTTACCCATTTGTTATAAAATAAAAAAAATTCATAAAACTTGAAGGTTTTTCCTCATTCACATTTTATTGCAACTTACATTTTTCAGTCCTCAACCCACATTTTTTAAGTCTTCAAATCACGTTTTATTAGTCTTCAGCTTGCCTTTTTCAGTCTTCTATAAACATGTTTTGAAGGATTCACGCCTATTTTGAGGGTTTTCTATTTTTTTGTCATTTTTGAAGAAACAAATGTGTAGTGAGCATTTATGAGAGATGATTTTAGTAGATTTGTTGCGCTTTGGAGGCTGCATGAAAGTTTCTTCTCTATATTTCTGGCTGTGAAAAAGATTTTTTTTAACTTTTTTCTCTTACTAACATGATAGGTTTTGAGGCCATTTGTTCTCTTTTGCCTGCGCAACCTATTTTTCACTCCCCCATTTCTTATGCAGAGCCAAACCAACATTTTGTGCCAATTTTTACACCCAACTCATCTCTTCTATGCGACTTACGCAACCTTTCTTTTTCTGCGTCCACTCTTTTTTTTCAAAATTTTCATTTAAAAAGTCATGGTTCTTGTTTGGGGTGTAGATTGTGGGTTGTTTGGTACAATTTTTTTCTTCAAAAACATGGGTTTTGTAAGAATTTTCTAAAGGCATAGAATGAAAATGTCAAGATCTAGAAGCTCAATAGATAACACAAGGAATACAATATGATATGATCAATTGATTGATTTAATAATGATCAAATGATAATGGAGGCCCAATTGATTAAGTACAATGTAGATATGCTTGAATATACATGCAATGCATGATAACTACGAGATATGCAAGTGATAACCTATCAACCACACAAGGTGGCATCACATGTCCACCAAAGGTGGATCATCCTCCATTGTACAATGAAGTATGTGCAAACATGTGCAACAATGCGAGGATGATAATTTGATAAGAGCACTAAAGGTGGATCTCACACATGAGATAACAACTATCACCACCTAAAGTGAATTTTCTCCTACACCATGTGCTAAAATGAAATGCAAACTCCTAGGCATCTCAATGACAAACTAGTATGCAATGCATTATCCTAAGTAGGCTTAAGTAAATTGTAATTAGGAATATTTAATTGCACCAACAAGTTTTTTTGCTTTTTAGTCATTTTTTTGAAACTATCTTGGGTTAGGACAATTTGTTTCTCAAAATTGTGAGTATTTGTTGTTGTTGTTTTCACAATTTTTACTATTTTAAAAAACAAACATTTTTAACATTTTTTCACAAAATTGTGTGTGCTAAGGGTTTAACAATTTTCCCACAAATTTGTGGTGTCGTTTGTAGTTTTGGCTTCATTTTTTTTCTCAATTTGTTATATTAACAAAAATTGAAGTTTTTAAGATGGCTTAGTTACTCAAAATAATGTCGGAAGACGCTCAAAAGTTCAATGACAACAACTAAAATACCTAGAAGCAAAGGATGTTCACTATTTTTGAGTATTGGTGTCTTGATTTGGTTGTTTTTAGTAAAACTACTCGTCTCATAGTTGCGAGGAAGCAATTATGCTTCTTAAGTTATCTGTCATTGAAGATATGCTTCTATGGGTGTTGTCAGGCAAAAAAACTACAGAGATTTAGAATCACCTAAAGAGTCATCAAATAAAGGTACAACTTTCTTAAGAATGTGTTGTTCTCAATTATGATAATGATAAGACATCTTTGCAGGATCATCTCATGAAGATCAAAGACATTCACAATTAATTGAAGGCCAGTGGTCACAAGATGGAAGAAGAGGATATGGTGGTTGTCACACTAAAAAAGTTACCACAATTCTATGAGCACTTCAAAACTCTCAAAATTACTTCTACTAATGTTGACTTATGTTTGATAATTTGTGCAATAAGCTCGTAGCAACCAGGTGGGAAAAATAGTTTGGTAGTAGTAGTGAGATTGCTAATGTAAAACATGTGTTTACTACCAAGGACAAAGGCACATGCAAGTCCACTCAAGAGAAAGGACAAAGCAAAGATTCTTCAAAGAATCTGAAATCTATCTCATGTCATCACTATGGTAAACTTGGTCATGTATGGAAGTTCTATATAAAGTGATTGGCTGATTAGAAGGCCAACTAGTCTAAGTAGCAACCATGTGTCACATCATTTTGATGAGTCAACCTTCTATGAATGCATGGCCAAGTAATTTGCAGATTATGTCAAATATTTTGTAGGGTAGTTAGTAGAATGACCATTAAGGGAAGGTATTAAAATAATATTGTAATATTTAGCTTCTAATGGTCATTTAAATCTTAAAAGTCATTTAGTTAGTTTAATTAACAACTTTTTATGCTGTAAGCTATTTAGTTTTTAGTAACTAACTATTTTGTCTTTAATTCTTAATTGTTTTTGTTATGAAAAGATCTTCTTGTAATTGTCTATATAAGGGTATTCCTCTCCTTTGTTTAATACACAACAAAAATCATCATTTCATAATTATACTACAAAATATAAATTATGATTAAATCAAATCCCCAAAAAATGAAAAGAAAAGGAACACACACACACACACACACACACACACCAATCGATGCAGCCAATAACAAATAAACATAAGCATTTGTTAGTGCAGTTAATGAGAGATAGATGCCAAGGCCAATCCATGCAGGTGACTTGACAAAAAAAAGCATAGGTGTCAATTATGACCTTGCAACATAGCACAATAAATGAATAAAAATTTCACCAAAAATGAACAAAATACTTGTAAACAAAACATGAATTTTTGTAAATGAACATAACAAAGAATTTGCAAGTTGACATAAAACTAAAAAAAGCTAGAAAGTTTAACTAGAATTTAAAATAGTAACATTGCTTCCTAAAATGTGAGCACCAATAGGTACAAGCAACTAAAAAAGACAAGTGTAGATTAAGAGCATAGGTGACTGAGAAAAATGTAGGCATCGATAAGTACAAGCACGCTTGGAATTTGATGGTCTGTAGAGTCAAAAATTGCATACCCCATTTGCAATTTAGGCCACATTTTTGTAACCACTTTAGTGTCCATTCCCATTTTAACCCTTACATCAGCCTTTTCCCTCTTAGGATGCTCAAAGTCCTTGTCAACGACTATCTTTCAGCATCACCTTTGCATGGCTCACATATTGCTTTTGCCACCCGTCATTTTTTAGCATGGTTTTCTGGGACACTAGCACGTTGCGCATTCATCCACTAACATCTTAATGTTCAAATGTCAGTATTATGCATGCTTTCCCCTTGTCACCCACTTTTGTCAGTGAAAACGACCCAGAATCTTCTAGAATGGTCTAGAAGCCTCTTTTTCCCTCTTCTTCTTCCCTTTTTATTCATCTTTTTGTTTCATTCAAAAGGGATCTCTCTCTTGGAACATCTCTCTTGCACTCTTGAAAGTTCTCTTTCTTGCAATATCTTGCACTCTTTTGCTCGCTCACTTGCTACAACGATTTAGGGTTTTCCTCTACTAGCGGGGTTTGTTTCTATTACGTTATCATTTATCTATTTACTTTATAAATATATCTATCTATCTAGCCGTTATGGAGGTGGAAACACTAAAGCACAGACTTGACTGAGGCAAGTCTCTGAACAACCCCAAACATTTTTCCTCTTGATTGTGTGTAGGTTTATTTTGAGACATTCAACTACACGAAGGTTATTTGAAGTCCAAATTTGACGCCAAATTCTAAATTTTTCTGTTTCGATCCATACCAAACTACAACACGCCACATAGACATATGTGCGCCGCACTGGCGTCCTTGGCCAAGATGCTCAAATTTGGACTGAAGATTTTTTGTCATTTGGCCTTTCCATTTCTGCAACCAAAATATGTATTCTCTATCTATAAGCAGATATCTCCACTAGCTCATCTAGTTTGGAGATATCTGAATGGGTGTTGTGAATTTGACTCTTTAAAGAACATAGTTTCCTTTTTATGGGGTCAGATTTACTACACTACATGGTCATAATGGTTGTTTTGGTTGGTTTTTCACTTTTGGATTGTATATGAGCTTCAAAAGTTATTGGACCATATGAATTAACAGGGTATATTTTTATAAAACCATAAATATGACACTTTAAATTATCAATAAACCATAAACATTTATTATAACAAATATAGTATTTTACTTTATAATATAAATATATGTTATTTTACAATATTTATGTAAAATATAAATTCATTTAGAATATTTTAAAATAATATTATATGAATGTTTTTAAATTTTAAAATATTTTAATATGAATTTAGAAACTTATTATTATTAATAATTGTCAGTGATCAGTTTGAGATTTTTGCGTATATTACTAATTTATTATATTAGTATGTAATATACATACATACATACATATATATATATATATATATATATATATATATATATATATATATATATATATATAAAATCATTTTAAAATAAAACATATGAACTTAGAAACTTGCTTTTTGAGATTTTTGCATATATAATAATATGTTTTAAAATACTAATTAGACTAATTGCACTACTTTATTAAAAATAATATATTTAATACATTTAATATATATTACAAATTAAAATGATAAAAATATTGAAATTTGAAAAAAAATAATATAAAGTATTCACAATTTTCTTTAAAAAAAGTTCTTATGAAAGGCATTAAAATGACCAAATTGTCATTAAAAAATTCATCTGACAAGTATGTTCAAAAAGCACATGGGTTGATTCAAATCATTTGCAATTAATAAAAATGCAAGAGTCAATAAGCACAAGCAACTCATACAACATAAACTGATTCAAATAACAAAGATGTCAATACAAAACCTGCAATCTAAATTTTTTCAAATATACTTCAAAATATGATGGTTGGGTCTTAACAAATGTGCTAGAATATAAATAATGGAATTGAAATAACTAAATAAAAACAATATTAACTAGAATTAATGTTAATCTAATACCAAAGAAATCTAGATGTTCAAATTTAGCGCAAGATTCCATCAATGTAAACTTGTAAAACTCTATATTATGGAATAAAATATGAGGTGGATTTATAAACTCTCTAATGAAAAAAATGAAAGATAAAGATCAATTTACATGTGTTGGAAGTCTCAATATGAGAAAGCAGTAACTAAGAGGAGGGGGTGAATCAGATCTATAAAACTTCTACCAATTCTTAACTATCTCATTCAACCATGTATTCATAAACATAAACTAAAATGTTGTAAAGATTTAACATCTAATCATGAACACATAACACAAATTTTGGTAACCCAGAAACCCATGAAGGTAAAACTGGGGTGGGGATGACACCCACAAATCTTCACTACTACAACAATAAAGTGTGCCTGTTAGGGCTACAAAGTTTTGATCACTTTTGATGATCTACCTTGTGAGGGGTCTGCCATGTTAAGAGCTTTCAGACTTATACAATCTACCTTGTTAAAAGATTTAAACTTACAACAAAGTAAGCACTCAGTTAAGAGATTTACAAAGGCCTGTTAAGATCACTCTGTTAAGAGATTTACCCTGATTCACTTGTTAGAATGTATTAGTACCTGATCCTTCGATCTGCACTTCAAATGCTGATAATGGATCTTTTTCCAACTCTTAATTGATCTCTCAATCTGATTTAACTCTGTTATGCGCTTCACTGCTCTGCTCGGTCACTCTGTCTGGTCAAGCATAGGGATCCATGATCATAAAAATAGCGCGTAATTAATGCATTAAATTTATGTGCATGATCATTAAATGCTCCATAGAAGTCTGCCAAAATGGTTTACCTTGGTGTTTGTGTCATTCCAAACACATACAAACTCTGTTTTACTCGACATAACCAAATACTGGTGCTTGGTCAATACTGTGTCGCTCGGCATAACTGTATATTGTGGCTTGACACAACTCTTCTATGCAACTCGACAATCAATCTGCTCGGCATCCATTGAGTACTCAACGACCTCTGACTTGCTCGGCAGTAACTACTGCTCGGTCTCGGTATTAGTGAGATGGCTCAGTAGCAGTGATGACCGACCAACCTGCCTTGAATATGACTAAGTGTGGGACACTAATAGACAACAAAACTTAGAGATCAACAACATGATCTTTGATTTATTCGATTTATTTTCTTTATTCTATTTAACAATGTGCATTCTTCATATTGTTGTCACCATATGTAGACCCAAAAATACATGACTAGTACTATGGACTATAAAAGAACGTTTCCTTTCCTTTTCATAAGAGAAATTTTAAATTTTGCGTGTTTAGTAGTATTTGACATTTAATAATTGCATGTGAAAATAATTAATTAATTATTTTCACTATAATTAATCATATCTACATGAACTTTAATTTATATAATGTATGACAAAATAACTGTTTAATTATGTGTGCATAGAGTTGATTGTTGGATATTTAATATTGGAAAAAAATATTAATTAAGAGAAAATTAATTAACTAAAAAATATGATAGCATGGAGAATGAATGAACGAACTAATCCATATGTTGATGTAGAGGAAATTGACTAGAATGGACTGATGTTTAGAATTGTTAATAAAAATTAGTGTATTTTAAGGATCTACAATAACTATGTAAAAAAGACTTAGCTACATAACCAAATAGTTTTAGAAGAATTGATAATAAATTGGCTTTATATATGGTGTTTTCATCCTTCTAAACATGTTTCAAAACCTATGATTGTTGTGGGATTTGAGCATAAAAACTCCTTTTAACTTAGCAAAGCTCAAAGGAGAGATGAGCTCTATCTCATGAGTTGGTCATGTTTTTATTTCATTTAATCATTGAAGCTTGAATGGATGTTTTTGATAATGTCCACTAGGCCAAATAACCTATGCAACTCACAAATAGCTAGCAAACAAAAAAGCAAGTGAAGCCCGAAACAAAAGACCCCCACCAACTAGATCTCTTTTTCCTTCTACAACTTGGATCTTCTGCTATGTATCTTGGTTAAGAAATCTACAACTCTTATTATCTTTTCTTCTTCAAACAACTTACTCAAGGTATTCACATTTAGTGTATCAATATAATTGATCTGAATATCCTTGGAGGTCGAACAGTCCATGATGTAATGTCATTATGTCTCCACCGCTTCTTGAGTGTAATAGCAATATCTTTTGTCAGCCCACCCTTCTTTAGGTATTGTTCATCTTCCAATTTCACATTTAAGCTGGTGCGAGCTAGTTTTTATTAGGGCAATTAACATTTTTTTTATGTAAATACTGCACCAAATATTTAATTAGTCATCAAAGAGTCCAAGAGTTGCAAAATAAAGTTTGAGAGAAGCCCTCAAGCCGCCACAACAGTAACATTTTTGCTTTTTATTTTATTTTCATTCCAATGTAATTCTTTTGATTAATGATCATATGTGGAATTAAAATGTTTAATGTAATACTCTTTTTTCCTCCCAAGATGCTCTATCCATATGTGCTCCTTGAACTTGTCTTGAACGTACTTTTTTATTTCCGTGTTGATCATTGGGCACTCTCTTATTTTAATACCCCACTTCTTCAACCATTTGTTGTTTTGTTTCATCCGCGTGCTCTTTCTTTGGTCTAATTTCTCTTTTGCTGCCATTTTTTGCCAACGATTAGCTCCATGTTCTGTAATCTTCTTAAATAGCTTAGCAATCGGCACATTACTGCCACTTCAATAGAAAAAGCCCCAGCCTTCACCAAGACAATCTCATAAGGAATAGATGATTCAATCTTTAGGCTATTTGTGATTAAATATTTTTGCAATCTCTCTATTTATCTTGTGTTTGCTGCTTAAAGCCTTAAAGACTTGGCATACCCTAGAAATTGTTTTGCAAGAAGTTTCTTTGAATAGAGTGACGGTGCTGAACAAGAACAAAAAAACCCAACAACAACAATTCTACAATGAAAATAAATAGAATCACTTTCATAAAATATAATACGATGTACCCAAGTGTGATTAACTTGTTTGAGTAATGAAGGCAATTGATGGCTTGATTGCTATGCCAGCCGCCATACCTATTACAGGCATGCATATCAGGATTTGTAGATGCTTATCTCCTGACGCTGCGTGGGGCAGCATTAGGATTATGTTGTATCCCTGTCTTTTCTTGAGATCTTGTGTGAAAACTTATGGAACCACTAAATAAATACAATGTTCGATGAGAGGTCCTGCTCAGTGGCCGCCCAATAATTTGGCTTGCATCATCATCAATCTAAAAATAAAATCGAGGACTTTTTCAGTTGGATGCGCAGTTATAGTTGGACCTATTGCAATTGGTTCACCAAAGTTATAGATACCAAACCCAAATAATTATCCAAATTCCATGGACGTTTTAGCCACCTTGATTGTGTTTGTCACAGCATGCAACATTCTAACGTAAATGAAGATTCCAGAACAGTGATTCATAAAACTGAGTGTAATGAGACACGAGCATTATGTCTATCCATCAAAAAAACATGACTCGAGGAAAAAAAATCAGTCACAGAGCAAACAAAATAATATCCTCACAGAGTAGTATAAGACTGTACACAGCTTTTGTTCCATTTTCTAGTTGTATACCATGAATTGATTACAGTCATCTAATGTTATCTGCCAACTTTAAGAGATGAGATTCAATATAAATACATATCTAAATAAACAACATTGAATGCCAAAAGCCAGATCCGAAACTCGTGTTTCAATTAATTTCAACTCCAAAATAAACAATTTGAACCGTCTAGACTTTAAATGTGTAGCATGCAACATTCAAATATCCATCCTCTCAAGCTGAAATTAGTGCAAGCCCACATGGATACAATAACAAATCCACTGCAATGTGTAGGAAAAGGAATGAAAATCCTTCCTTGTTACAATTCAGACCACCTTAGCAACCTTTCGCTGCTCTGTTTGACCTGTCAAAGGGCACTGCATCTCTGTAAGGCTGAGTGGAACCATTGTCGTACCTGAAACATTTCAGAGAAATTGCTTGGTACTGTTAAGGAATGATTTTCCAAGTACAAACAACAAGTCAAGGATTCTTTCTTATCCATATATAAAGAGCAGGGGTGAATGATGGTAGGTTACATCTGGCTACTCGTGAGAATCTTGAGACAGATCTCTAGACAAGAGTGTCCAGAAAAAAAAAAGTACACAACATAATATGTAGTGAACTGCATGTTCAATTGGGAACCTATGTTATTAAAGATGCTGTACGCACAAGAGATCCTTACTGCCAGTATATATTACAAAGCAAACAGAAATTAAAATATGACCCAATTTTTCTGGTAACATCATAACAGACCCAAGGGCAAAACAGCTTTTTCTGCAAATCTAAACCTAGCTCTTCAAATTCTAAATTTGATACATAGCTTCAAAAAATGTAAGAATGACTCAGAATAATAACAAAATTATTATCTAATCTGGACATAATTAAAAAGGAACTAGACCATGCAAAAAGAGTTTGTGGAAATATTCTCTGCTAAGCAAAACAAGAACAGCTCAATTCTACAGAGAGAAGATGAATGTATGAAACAGTCAGGATACTAACCAATTTAAAAATTTATTCATTGATAGAGCAGACACATATAACAAAGCAATTTGTATCGTACCTGAAATGCTTTCAGCAGATACAACACCCAGCTCATCCTTTGCCGTGGAGAGATAATATGCACGTGCATCCCCAAGAGATAGCTAACGTTTAGGATTAAGGATCCAATACTTCCGCATAAGGAGCTAGTTCAGAATGGGTAAAGAAATATGACTACTGCATTGCATTTGGTATTGAGAAAGATGCCATAATCTTGCTTCCCAAATAAGCAGGTTCCTACTAGTAGAGATATAAATAATACTCATCATAATTGCCATTTCCTAATATTTAACTCATACTCTGCCAGAAAATCAGTATGAAAAAAGAAAATAGGCTACAAAAGATCGTGATTTTGAGATTATTTGCACTTTAAATGATAATTTATTTTCAATAGTTAAATACTTCTATAAGAAATGTCAAATTCAATGAAAGTATTATCATTATCCAGAAAGAGAACAGCCTCTCTAAATCATTTCTTACATGCAGCATAAAAAACTTGAAGATGCACACTGCAGAACAATGAGTTTCCAAGGGCAGGAAACCATTTCTAATACACTTAACATTCTAAGAGAATGCTCATATCTTTCTGATTTATAACTTATTGCAACGTATAAACGGAGTAAATAGGTTTTAAGGGCGCGGACAAATTTCCATTGGAGTTGCGGTTGCAGTCATCGGGTCTGTAATTCTGAAATCTGAATGCACAAGTATGAGGTGTGGCACATTGTATACCTTAAAAATAAAATGTAAATAAAATAAATTAAACTGCATATAACAAATAATGCATCCAAGAACCAGTCATGACCCTAGTAAGGGTGCAAAGGAATGGATCCCCTATTGCAATGAGTATCTCTTTTCTTTCCAATGCAGACTCTGCAAAACATGATTTTCTTGTCATCTGAGAAATGAAATTGATCTTTTGTGTGAACGAATAAAGGTTCTTACATCTACAAACTTACTTTGAAGATTCTGTTTCTTTGTAATGATCCACAACTGAATAAGTTATGTTAGTCAAAGCAATTAGTTTATTCACTCATAGTCTCATTGAGGCTAATCCATTTGTCTAGCACAACATGAAGGCTCGTTACTGAAAAAATGGCACATAAGTCAACTTGCAGAAGTTGATGTTTGAAAAACAAGAAGGAAGAAGTAGCCAAAGGACCTGAACACACAGGGGATCTTGACAGAGTGAAGATAAATCTGACAGTTTTGACCCCATTCGACCACATCTTACTTGTTTGAGAGCAGTCAAAACTGCTCCTGTCAAGAAGTGGACAAGCAAAGCAGGTTCGACCACAGCTGAACACATTGAAGATATGACAACGGTAACATGTGTACTTTTTATTATAAAACATCCAAGAGAGGTCATTGTAAGAGATCAACTTATTAGTGTTTTTTATAGAAAACTGGTTGTAAAGCACTGTTGCTTGCAGCTAATGAGTCTTTAAGAGTGCAGCATTGATTTAGCAAGTGTGTGAGAGGATTAGAAAGTCACATCAAGCAAGGCATTGCTATTGTACGCAAGAGGAATCCTTGCAAGCCTTGATTTAGGCCGAAAAAAGGATGTAGGAGCTCTTGAAATAGTGGTTTTTATCATTCTTACTGCTGTTTATCCTTTCTGTTTCTAGGTAATTTATTATCTTGTTCTATGCTCTAAGATACAATTATAGAGACTGTTTTGTCTTATTTCTGCATTAGGAACAACAAACCATGCAATCAAAATAGATTAAGGAAGAAAAGGATTCAAATAGTTTAATCAAGATGTAGAATATTCACCCTGATTATAGTTCAGGTTAGGAAAGAAACACTTTCCAGTCTTTTGTTGTGAGCTACTTAAGAAGCTCCTTAGATAGTGGTGTCTAAAGTAGAAAGCTCTAAAATAATTTGAGCTCATAATATTTGAAGTATTGCACACTAAAGATATTCAATAACACTTATGATTTGTTGATGTGAGTTTCGTGACCACCCCATCATGCAGGATATGATACTAAGTATTCGAGCCTCTCTTGAACAAGGAAACTCCAAATGCTAAACAATGTAACAATTGTGTGATCAAGTGAAGTGACCCCAAGATTTACAATGAATACATGTGACTTAGTGTTGGACACAACTCAGTTTAATGATGTGATTTTCTGATTATACAAAGGGACTTACAATGTTCATTCATGGACATATATCAACTTCTCAAATGACGAATGATTTGGCAATGTGAACACTTCAACTACTTCTCATGAGGATTTTGAAATAAAATGCAAATAGAATATGGGTTTAGGAATCTAAGCTAACTCTATTTCTAACTCTACCAATGCAAGAGACTATTGATGATAAGGTGAAGCTAACCAATCCTTGCTTTGCCAACTTAAATAACTACACAAAGGAAGGTGGTATCTTCTAAGGGTGTGGATGATTTTCAAATTGCTTATGCACATCAAAACCATAAAGTACGCAAGTCAATGAGCATAAAGCAATTGAAGTTAAGTGTTTTGCAATGAGTTTAGCCTAACCTTGCACTGTGACTTGCAATCAACAAGTAGCAAAAGATATGAACATAAAGTTTCACCATGAATCAACAATAATTTCCTTCATTCAACTACTTCCACATAAAAAAACTCCAAATGAGTAGTAGGAAACCATGCAACACTCCAAAATAACACAAGTATTCACCATGAATCAACAATGTATTTTCAATTACTTTGGCAGTATCTCAGCAACAATTTTACCAAATCTTCCCTTACAAATGAAATGAGAAAGCCTTGTATAGAGGCCTCAAGTACAGTGGACGGCCCAAATTGATTCAAGATCAATGGCAAGATTATTTAAAATAACCATAATTAGGGTTTTTCTTAACTACCACATACAAGCATTAAATGCTAGCCAATGAGAAAATTACATTGTTTTAAAAAACATCCTCTTGAGAATGGACCAATGAGAAAATTTGATGGGGAATACATTAATGCATTCCACACGCCAACTTGGGATAACTTGATTGGTGGAGCTGAAAGGGCCCCACCTCAGCATGCTTATCTTGAAACTTCATTTCAACTCCACTTCTTCATCCTCCTCATTTTGGAAATCTTCTCATTGAGATATTCTTGAGATTATTCTTGTGGCATTGGAAAGGGATTGAGGAGCTCTTCATTTAGTGTATGCACTCTTTCTAGTTTCAACACCAAGTACTATCTAGTGAGTTTTTAGTCGCATACCATATTTGGAGGTTTCTATATTCATGTGATGGTTCTACCTTTGAGATTTTGAAGAATTGTCATAGTTGTAACGGGATTCACATTTCAACCTTCTTTGATCATCTTGAAGAAGGGAAACTACAACAATGGGTATCATTATTCATCTTAGAGATATTCATTTGTTGCCATATTTATATAATCTTGTTCCCCAACCTAGCAATCTTCATCAGAAAATTGCTTTGAAATGCAATAGGGATCTTGTCTTCAAAGTCATTGTTATGTTATTGATGATGACATTTTAGAGTCTATTGTTGATTTCGAGTGTCCTCATGCTCTTTAGACTCACATTAGGGAGTTATATGGAGATCCTGATATTTAGCCATTCCCAAATTATCTTATTGTGTCTCTTCATTCATCAGAGAAGACATCCCATGACTGTGATACTTTAAAGTTTTTTTAAACTTCGGTTGAGGTTGTTTCAAAGGTTCCACCTTCACTTCCATTGACTCCTTATCCACCTTCACTTCCATTAACTCCTTATCTAGAGTCACTGAGTGAGACTTCCATCATTCCTGATCAATAGGAATGTCATTGTCTTTCAAATTTAGTTCGAGGAGACATTTCAATATCTTCGTCTTTGGATGTTGTTCAACATCAATTTCCACATAGTTTGTCACCTTCTTAGTCTGGGTATGTACTGTTGTGAGGTTTTCACACCACCACCCGAATTCTTGGGGACCCTCCGGTTTGAGATTAATTTCTTGAGGGCTGGATGGTTTTAGATTCCAAGTCTGGTTGATATTTTGATGGCAATTTGGATTTTGAATGATGATAGATCAACTTCGATTTTGGTTTTTCAAAATTGGAGATAATTGGCAATTTTCAAATTTTGGACGTAAGAGATGGAGATTTTGAATGCAAACAATAGTGATTTGCAAGATCAAAATTTGGCTAAGTCTGGTGATTTTGTGGGAATGGCGATTTTGTAAATTCAAATTGAAGATTTGGATTAAGAGATGGATTTTGTGATGATGGCTAAATTCTAGAAATTTTGAGCTTAAGTGTGAAAATTGGATTTTCTACGTTGCAGAATTTTGGTCTCCCAACTTTGGTAATTTCGGCTAGCAGGCTCTTGCAAGTTTTAATTTTCGGAAAGCCCACCCCTGCAAATTTTCAATTTTTGGCATGGAAGTTCATACAAGTTGTAATTCCTAGCATGGTGTTTATGTCGATTTTTTCGACATGATTTCGAGAGTTGAAATTTTGACTTGCAAATTTTTTGGTAAATTTGAGCTTTGAGTGAGAAAATCAATCTTGGATGGGAATTTGGAATTAATTTTGAATTTTTGTCTAAGTCTAGAATTTCTGGCAGGCCGGCTCTTACAAGATTTATTTTCTGACAGGCCCACCCTTACAAATTTTGACATCATGGCCACTTCATCTTGGAATCATGGCAAGGTGCTTCTAACAAATTTTTGATTTTGGCATAGAGTGGAATTATTATTTTTGGTGAAATATATATATATATATATATATATATATATATATATATATATATATATATATTTTATTGCCTAAAGCATTTTGGACGATATAATTTTGCATGGCAAATTTTCGATTTAAAAGGGAAAATTTTGGAATTGAAATTAAGAAATAAATTTGGGAAGGGTGGTTGTGTCAAATTTTGTATCAACCCCTTCGCCCAAATTCATTTCTGGCAAGGTGGTTCTGTCAATTTTTGTACCAACTACCTCGCCCAAATGCATTTCTGGCATGCTAGTTCTTACATCTTTCAAATTTGGGAAGGGTGATTGTGTCAAATTTTGTATCAACCACCTCGCCCAAATTCATTTCTAGCAAGGTGGTTCTCACAGGCCCTATTTTCAACAAGCCACCTCCTACAATTTTGCTATGGCTATTAAGAGAAGTTTTAATTTTGGAGTGGGACCTCTTGCATTTTTGAGCTAAGCAATTTCGAATTTCACCAAGGCAATTATGGCAAATTTCCACACAACCTCTATGCCAAGATAGCATTTTGGCCACCTTGTTGAGCAAGCATTACTATATTAATTTCGACTTCCTTTGTTACATCCCTCCTGAACCCTTTGAAATTTCTATGGTTTTTATATTCATTATAGCGGTAAATGATGCCCTAGATGGTTTTTATATTCATTACAGTGGTAAATGATGCCCTAAATGGTTTTATATTCATTACAGTGGTATATGATTGCTTGGATGTTTTGTGGTACTAACAATCAAGATCAATTCGGGAGTTATGTACATAAGTAGGAATGTACAAGTTACGCCATAAATAGCACGCCAACCAAGTAACCTTGTTTATTGTCTTGTCATTTTGGTTATCAAATGACGATTATGTTCTGATGAGTTGTGTTTGATCAAGTGGATGCAGGAGAGGCAGGACACGACAAAAGGGGAAAAAGTATCACCGGGAAATGGGGGACGCAACATGGTTACTAAGTAGTTTGTCTAGAATTGGCCTAGATTTTTAACGTCATCCTAGAGTCTTAGGTAGTTCGTTACCTGGGTCCTTGTTACCTAGTCTCGGTTGGTCGTTCTTGTGTCCTAAGTTTGCACCTTGGTCAAGTTGTTAGTAGATGACTCACCTTGCTTTGGTCTGGAACGTGTTTCTTTACTCAATCTTTGGGGACATTGTAATTCTATTTCAACCTTTCTTTAACATGCCATTTATAAGTACGAACACGTTAACATTTTTTTAATTATATTTACGTATATGTAAACACACGTGACAACACATGTTGAGTATATATATATATAATAGAGAGACTTTTCATGTTTGTATTTATAAGTGATATGTGCCTCTATTTTGATCATTATCTTCTTCTCCTTAATTGATTGGACAAATGGTATCTTGGAATGGAATCGATACTTTTGATTCACTAACACAAGTCTTTTAATTACTTTATCTTGACTCCTTTTTTCTTGGATATAATTTATCCATGGTTGTTGCCGCCATGACGTGGCTTGGTCTCTAGTCGGAGGAAGAAAGGAAATCACACCTGAGTATTAAGCGGTGCCTGCTTATTCTATAAAGGTTTTATTTTATTTCACCGCAATCATAATTGGGGGAGTCGGATTATATCACTATGTATATTATTTAAATTTGAACGCACGACAAAGATGGAGGTTGTTTCCCCATCGAACCGTGGATGAGAGAAAGGGTTTTCCTTTTGAATGTGGGCGGGGATTTAAAAGAGAAGAGAAACGGTTGTTGGGGAGGACCGTTGTTTTTGGAGGTGTTACGAAAGAAAGGGAAGGAAAGCGAGCTGGGTGGTGATACGCTCAGCTAAGGAGATTACCAGGCGAGTGTATTTAGCTTCCTATTCCACCTCTTCTCTTCGTTGGATGTTTTCTTTTTAGCTTTGTCATTTAAGGAAGCCGCAAGGAGTGTATGCTTGTGATTGCCTCAGTTGCGGCTGGTATTATTGGATGAACATTAGAAACTTCTTCAATTCGTTAATTGAGCAAAGAACGTGTAGTGAATTAAGGATTTCGTTAATGCTTCTTTCTCTTTGCTTTTCTTAATTTCAAGCAATGTCTCGGCAGACGTCACTCTTCCTTTGTTACTTTTAATTGTCCTTTACTCTCCTTTTGAAGAGTGTTGTGCATGCTTCTTAGCTATACTCGACCGACATTTCCTTGGCTATATAGTGAGACCATAGTTTCACGCGGCAACTCCTAGTACTGTCTGCACCTTTCGAAAGTGAGCTACATGGAGAGTTGGAATGGTTGGGGTAGTGCCAGCTAGTCCAGTGAGCTATGTAAGTCAAAGTATTGACAGAAAATTAGCACAAAAGAACCAGCATGGTCATGACGTGGCTCTCTGGAAGTGTTGACACTCCCTCAGCAATTCAAGCTAGCCTCCACCTTTATTTCCTTTTTGTTTTCTATATTGTTGTCCATGTTTAAACAATTTAAGATGATTGGGGGTCTACCTCGGTTCGCTCCAGCTTAGTAACTACTGGAGAGTTATCCAGATAGCCAGATAGGGTGAAAGTTTGGCAAATGATCCTACGTAATTACTAAAACCTTGGCCAAGGTGTACTAGGATAGATAAGTCAGCTTGTAAGGCAATCAGATACACCTTGTCAGAGAGTCATCACCAAGTTAGCAGCTGTTATAAGGTGTTGGCCGATTAAGAGTATAGGTTCCTTCACTAGTTCGAGGAAGGCTTAGTAACCATGTTACACCCTTTGCGGAGTGCCGGGCCGCTTCAGTAGAAGCGAGCTAGGGGATCGAACTTCGATCCATGGCTGGGTGGTTAAACGCCCGAGTGATGCTTTTTCCCGAGTATCTGCAATATGCTCAAGATGGAAAAGACAAACAGTTGTTTCCGTGCCGGCATGAGTAATCAAAGCAGTAAGCTTTTTTTCTTATTCTTATTGTTCTCTGTTAAAGTTCCATTTCCTCTTTCTTGTATGTAGTATCTTATTGGCTTTGATGTATTTCTCTGTTACTCCTTTTTCTCTCGCTCTTAAAAAAACAAGGTCTTAAGGTAAACTTCATTCTTGTTTGTTGTATGAAAGTTATATTTTCATATGGTAGTTGTATTTTCTTTGAACGTTGTGGCATATTTCATATTGTGGTTATTACTGATTGTGTTCATTACATATGGTATTAGAGCTCTGGTTACAACACTGAACCCTGGGCTCACCACTCTGAAAACTAGACTAGTAAACTGAAACAAACCTTGGCTGTGTTACAGGATGATGATCCACACCAAAAGGAAACGTATTCGTCACCCTACTTTGATAAACATAGGGAGGATAGTGACTCAGGCTTATGATTATTCCGAATGTACCATGCCTGCAAACTGGGAAACACTAGCTGCAGCCTTGGAGAGAATTAAGAAACAGTGACATGTGTGGACACCAGAAAGTAAGGCAGCCATTAGGGTTACGGTTTTTTCTGAGTACAAAACCTTAAAATCTAACCTCAGTCAACCCACCACTCAAGATGGAACCCACCCCAAAGCAGTCCTTTGCTGGCAATCTTGTTGTGACAGCTAGAACTTCCGTTGAACCCAAAGGTCCCTTGACCCCACCTGTGCGTACTCTAGCTTCAGAATGAAATTTGGCTTTGTTTTCTTTTTTTTGTTTTTCTCCCTTAGACCATCTTGATGAAGTTTCACCTTGTGTGGTGTCTTAAACTTAGACAATTTTTGGATCTTGAAAAAGAAAACTGATGTAAAAAAAAAAAAAAAGTTGGATGTGAAAAAAAAAAAAAACTTTTCTGTGGCATGTACATAGTTATATGGATTTAAATTTCTCTGTCAGTAGTAAATTAAGTAATATGATGTAAATTTTTATGTTTTGTGTGGATTCCTTAAATATTGCAGTGGACTAAAACTATGGACAACATTAACGGTTACAACAGCCCAACCAACCATACAGTCTCCCCTAATGCAAAACTTGATCAACTTTTGCAAATGATGCAAGAAACTCAAGCCCGAATAGGTTACCTTGAACAGCAAGTGCAAGACTTAGACAACACTTGGGAAGAGAGAGCGGAGACTAACTCCGGGTTTAGAGAGGATAAACAGGACCATTATAGTGAGAGCAGAGGAGAGCATTCACATGCTCAACACATAAACACTACTAAGAACACTGGGGTGGGAATAATGCCTGAAGACATGAAAAAGTAAAACCCCCTCAATATGATGGTACTACGCCAGGCGATGCCGCTGAAGCCTAGCTCACCGGTATGGAAAAATATTTCCAGATCAGAGACTACACAGAGACCTAGAAGGCTGTTTGGGGCACCTATCAATTAACGGGGGAGGCAGCGGATTGGTGGGAGAACAAGTTAATAGAGACCAAAATGAAACCAACAGAAGTGGTGTGGGGAAAGTTTGTAGACTTGTTCCGAAAAAGGTGGTTACCTCAATTGTTCTATGAATAAAAACTGTCGGACTTTCAGGACCTCCGACAAGGAGAGTTGTCAGTTAATGCTTACACTGAGAAATTCAATAGGTATGTTCTGCAAACGAACGAGAAATACTGCTTAAGAAAGTATATCATGGGATTAAATAACCGGATCGGTGGTGCTATTGATGTTCTTGCACCTCCAACCACTGATGAGGCTTATGAGAAAGTTGTCCGCCAGGAATTAAAACTTAAGAAAGATGACTCTATCAGAGACAGGAACAGAAAGAACTCCAAATGGACACAGTCGGCACATTTCTCCAAAAAGAGACCAGAAAGGGAGGATGTAGACACTAAGTTCCATAAGAATTCAAAGAATGAACGACATAATCGCAAAAGAGATAGAAGGACATCCTCTCGTGAGGGGAGAGGAAGCGAACCCCAGTCTAAGTCATCAGAAAAGAAGGGCCCACCAGGGGGATGTTTTACTTGCGGTGGAACGCACTATGCTAACCAGTGTCCTACTAAGGCTCAGGGGGGCACAACACGTAGGGAACCCCTTCCAAATCAGCAGACAGTTTTTCAGCAAAGGATACATGCTGCGGTGGATGATCGCCAGGCTGAGTACCAGATTTCACCAATAGAGGTGACAAGTACGCTTTATGGTAATACTATCAAAATCCTATTCGATACGGGAGCATCAAAAAATTTCATTTCAACCAGTATGCTTAGTAAATTTTCTAAAAGGGCAGGATTCATGGAAAACACTTGGTCAATCGAGTACGCCAATTGGTCCAGAGCTCGGGTAGAGCAGTGCCTTTTTGAAGCCAGGGTTGAACTTCCAGGATTTGTTACCGAGGTAAACCTTTATGTGGCACCTCTAGGATCTTATGATGTCATTCTTGGAATGAAGTGGCTTTGGAAGCATCGTGCTAAAGTTGATTGTTTCGCAAAGTCAATAAATTGTCTGGATGATTTAGGAAATTCCATGTCCATTCAAGGGTTTCAACGAGTATTCCGGGTAAGGCATCTTTCAGCAGCCCAACTTAGGCGAAGCATTAAAAAAGGTTGCCAACTCCTTGCAGTCAAGATGGAAGAGTTATGCAGTGATAAGGAAGTTAGGCATGGGGATGACATGTATATCTTCAACGTGAAGCAGCGAGGGAATAAAGAGACCAGTGAACCTTTCGGGGTTAAATACCCTTACCTCCGAAATTTCCAGGATGTTTTTCCTGAGGAATTACCAGGACTACCCCCGAAAAGGGTTTTCGACTTTTCTATAGAGCTCTCTCCAGGAGCTGAACCAATATCAAAGGTTCCGTATAGGATGACAACCACCGAATTGACAGAATTGAAGGCCCAACTTCAGGATTTACTCTCTAAAGGATTGATTAGACCTAGTGTATCACCCTGGGGTGCACTAGTCATTTTTGTCAAAAAGAAGGATGGAACTCTCCGATTATGCATTGATTATCGCATGTTAAATAAGCTAACAATCAAAAATAAATACCCTCTACCCCGCATAGACGATATGTTTGATCAAATGCGTGGTGCCACAATTTTCTCCAAAATTGATCTGCAATCGGGATACCATCAACTAAGACTTAAGGATGAAGATATTCACAAGACGGCTTTCAGAACCGGTTATGGTCATTACGAGTTCACAGTCCTACCGTTCGATCTAACCAATGCACCTGCAGCTTTTATGAATCTCATAAATAGCGTCTTCCACGATTGCCTGGACAAGTTTGTATTGGTCTTCCTGGACGACATTCTCATCTATTCTAAAAATGAGACCGAGCACTTGCAACATTTGCATCTAGTACTGCAGCGGTTACGAGAACATCACCTTTACGCAAAATTATCCAAATGCGCCTTCTTCCAAAAAGAAGTACAATACTTGGGCCATATCATCTCGAAAAAGGGAATTGCAGTGGACCCCGCCAAAATTAAAGCTATAGCCGAGTGGCCCAGTCCTAAAAATGTTCGTGAGGTCCAAAGTTTTATGGGATTATCAAGATACTACCGGAAATTTGTGATGAATTTCTCTCGGATTGCGCATCCTGTCACCTCCTTGCAGAGAAAAGGGAAGTGATTTGAGTGGACAGAAAAATGTCAGAAGGCTTTCGAGCTTCTTAAAGAAAAACTCACCGTCGCGCCTATTTTGAAGGTGCCCAATTCTGAAGGCGAGTTCCTTGTAGTGACAGATGCGTCCAAGGAAGGACTAGGTGGCGTTTTAATGCAAGACGGAAAAATCATCGCTTATGAATCCAGAAAACTCAAGAATTATGAAGTTAATTATGCCCCTCATGACCTGGAGCTAGCAATAATAGTTCACGCTCTACAGCAGTGGCGACATTACCTCATGGGGAAACCTTTTGAGCTCCGTTCTGACCACCAAGAGTTGAAGTATATCTTCACACAACCCAATTTGAATGCTCGACAAAGAAGGTGATTGGAGCTCATTTCCAATTATGACTTTGAGATTAAGTACATTAAAGGAAAGGAAAATCGGTTAGTCGATGCTTTGAGCCGCAGACGACACATTTCAGCCATAGCATCTTCCCATTCCACATTCCGTTAGCAAGTGCTCTCGCACCTTGAGGGGGATAGGTTCCATCAGCAAGTTAAGCTAGCTCTTATTAGGGATCCTCTAGATCATAGGTACGAGGGATACAAACTCGAACCTGATGGCATATTACGGTTCGAAGGAAGGATGTATGTTCCGGAAGTACAGGGAATAAGAAATCTTATTTGGAAAGAGACCCATTCCGCACCCTACTCAGGACATCCAGGGGTTACCAAGCTTCTAGCGGATGTTAAACCATTGTATTTTTGTAAGGGCATGAAGGGAGACGCGGCTAAATTTGTAGCCAGTTGCCTCGAATGTCAGAGGGTTAAAGCAGAGCATCAACACCCAGCAAGACTACTACAGCCTCATGTCGTGCTAGAATGGAAGTGGCAAGTAATTAGTATGGACTTTGTGCAAGGTCTTCCGATGTCCTGAAACAAGCATAACACCATTTTGGTGGTAGTGGATAAACTCACTAAAGTAGCTCATTTTATTCCAGGAAACCTAACTGACGGTGCACCCACCATTGCCCGCAAATTTGTCCAGGAAATATTTAGACTCCATGGAGTTCCAAAGAAAATTATATCTGACAAAGATGCTAGAATGACATCTAGATTTTGGCAAATGTTATTCAGGGCTCTTCGAACTCAATTAAATATCCGCTCCACTTATCACCCAGAAATTGATGGCCAGACCGAAAGGGTGAACCAAATACTCGAAGATCTTCTGAGAATGTACTGTATGGACCAATAGTACAAATGGGAGGACTATTTACCTTTAGTGGAGTTTGCCTACAACAACTCTTACCAATCATCCATTAAGATGGCACCATTTGAAGCATTATACGGAAGGTGTAGAACTCCTATCAGCTGGGATAAGCTAGAAGACAGGATAACCCTCAGTCCGGAAATGCTATCGGAAATGGAGGCACAAGTAAAATTGATCCGTCAGAGGTTAGCAGAAGCTAATGATTGGCAAAAGAGTTACGTAGATGCTATAAGAATAGCCAAACATTTTGAGATAGGAGAGAGTACTTCTGCAAGTCAAACCCAGAAATGTGCCATTTCCTTCGGGAAAATTTCTAAATTATCGCCCCGCTATGTAGGACCATTTGAAGTCCTGGAGGTTGTCAACCCGGTTGCTTACAAAATTGCTCTACCTGCAGCTCTTGCTCGATTGCACAATGTTTTCCATGTATCTTATCTTAAGAAATACGTATCTAATTTTGATCACCCGATTGATTGGAACTCACTGCAGGTACGAGACCCCAGAGTGGTTACAATCGAACCCATCAGGGTGCTTGAGGTTCGTAAGCTACGCTTACGAAATAAAGAAGTCAGACAGTGTAAGGTCCAGTGGGACCAATACGCTGAGGACAGTGCCACCTGGGAAGATTACGATGAGATCCATCATCAATTTCCTTTTTTGTTTAATGCTTATAATCTTTTGGACTAAAAATAGTGGATAATTTGCTATGATACATATGAACTCCATCATCGGGGACTATGATTCACAAGGGAAAGGATATGTTACATCCCTCCTAAACCCTTTGAAATTTCTATGGGTTTTATATTCATTACAGTGGTAAATGATGCCCTAGATAGTTTTTATGTTCATTACAGTGGTAAATGATGCCCTAGATGGTTTTGTATTCATTATAGCCGTAAATGATGCCCCATATGGTTTTTATATTCATTAGAGTGGTAAATGATGCCCTAGATGGTTTTACATTCATTACAGTGGTAAATGATGCCCTAGATGGTTTTATATTCATTACAGTGGTAAATGACGCCCTAGATGGTTTTATATTCATTAAAGTGGTATATGATTGCTTGGATATTTTGTGGTACTAACAATCATGATCAATTCGGGAATTATGTACATAAGTAGGAATGTACAAGTTACGCCATAAATAGGACGCCAACCAGGTAACCTTGTTTATTGTCTTCTCATTTTGGTTATCAAATGACGATTATGTTCAGATGAGTTGTGTTTGATCAAGTGGATGCAGGAGAGGCAGGACCCAACAAAAAGGGAAAAAGTATCACCGGAAAAAGGCGGGCGCAACATGGTTACTAAGTAGTTTGTCTGGAATTGGTGAGTGGTTCCTAGATTTTTAACGTCATCCTAGAGTCTTAGGTAGTTCGTTACCCGGGTCCTTGTTACCTAGTCTCGATTGGTCGTTCTTGTGTCCTAAGTTCGCACCTTGGTCAAGTCATTAGTAGATGACTCACCTTGCTTTGGTCTGGAACGTGTTTCTTTACTCAATCTTTGGGAACATTATAATTCTATTTCAACCTTTCTTTAACATGCCATTTATAAGTATGAACACGTTAACGTTATTTTAATTATATTTACATATATGTAAACACGCGTGACAACAAATGTTGAGCATATATATATGTATATATATATATATATATATATAATGGAGAGACTTTTCGTGTTTGTATTTATAAGTGATACGTGCCTCTATTTTGATCATTATCTTCTTCTCCTTAATTGATTGGACAATCGGTATCTTGGAATGGAATCGATACTTTTGATTCAATAACGCAAGTCTTTTAATTACTTTATCTTGGATATAATTTAGCCATGGCTGTTGCCGCCATGACATGGCTTGGTCTCTAGTCAGAGGAAGAAAGGAAATTGTACCTGAGTATTAAGCGGTGCCTGCTTATTCTATAAAGGTTTTATTTTATTTCACCGCAGTCATAATTGGGGGAGTCGGATTATATCACTATGTATATTATTTAAATTTGAATGCATGGCAGAGATGGAGGTTGTTTCCCCATCGAACCATGGATGAGAGAAACAGTTTTCCTTTTGAATGTGGGCGGGGATTTAAAAGAGAAGAGAAACGATTGCTGGGGAGGATCGTTGTTTTTGGAGGTGATACAAAAGAACGGGAAGGAAAGCGAGATGGGTGGTGATACGCTCAACTAAGGAGATTACCAGGCGAGTGTATTTAGCTTCCTATTCCACCTCTTCTCTTCGTTGGATGTTTTCTTTTTAGCGCTGTCGTTTAAGGAAGCTGCGAGGAGTATATGCTTGTGATTGCCTCAGTTGTGGCTGGTATTATTGGATGAACATTAGAAACTTCTTTAGTTTGTTAATTGAGCAGAGAACGTGTAGTGAATTAAGGATTTCGTTAATGCTTCTCTCTTTGCTTTTCTTAATTTCAAGCAATGTCTCGGCATACGTCACTCTTCCTTTGTTACTTTTAATTGTCCTTTACTCTCCTTTTGAAGAGTGTTGTGCATGCTTCTTGGCTATACTTGAACGACATTTTCTTGGCTATACAGTGAGACCATAGTTTCACGCGGCAACTCCTAGCACTGTCTGCACCTTTCGAAAGTGAGCTGCATGGAGAGCTGGAATGGTTGGGGTAGTGCCAGCTAGTCCAATGAGCTAGGTAAGTCAAAGTATTGGCAGAAAATTAGCACAAAAGAACCAACATGGTCATGACGTGGCTCTCTGGAAGTGTTGACACTCCCTCAGCAATTCAAGCTAGCCTCCACCTTTATTTCCTTTTTGTTTTTTGTATTGTTGTCCATGTTTAAACAATTTAAGATGATTGGGGGTCTACTTCAGTTCGCTCCAGCTTAGTAATTGCTGGAGAGTTATCCAGATAGCCAGATAGGGTGAAATTTTGGCAAATGATCCTACGTAATTACTAAAACCTTGGCCAAGGTGTACTAGGATAGATAAGTCAGCTTGTAAGGCAATCAGATACACCTTGTTAGAGAGTCATCACCAAGTTAGCAACTGCTATAGGGTGTTGGCCGATTAAGAGTGTAGGTTCCTTCACCAGTTCGAGGAAGGCTTAGTAACCATGTTAAGCCCATTGCGGAGGGTCGGGCCGCTTCAGTAGAAGCGAGCTAGGGGGATCGAACTTCGATCCATGGTTGGGTGGTTAAACGCCCCACTGATGCTTTTTCCCCAGTATCTGCAATATGCTCAAGATGGAAAAGACAAGCAGTTGTTTCCTTGCCGGCATGAGTAATCAAAGTAGTAAGCTTTTTTCCTTATTCTTATTGTTCTCTGTTAAAGTTCCATTTCATCTTTCCTGTATGTAGTACCTTATTGGCATTGATGTATTTCTCTATTACTCCTTTTTCTCTTGCTCTTAAAAAAAAAAGTTCTTAAGGTAAATTTCATTCTTGTTCGTTGTATGAAAGTTATATTTTCATATGGTAGCTGTATTTTATTTGAACGTTGTGGCATATTTCATATTGTGGTCATTACTTATTGTGTTCATTACATCCCTGCCAAGCGGTTCATGTTTGCAAAATTCGATGTCTTTTGGGATCTATGGTGGTTAATTTCGAAGCCCTTCATGGCTTGTTGATGCAAAACTCAAGATGAATTTTGAGGCTGCCTTGTGGCAAATTTCAAATACAACATTTTAAAACCCCATAGTGCAAAATTCGAGGTAATTAATTTGGATCCTAGGCCATGGAAAATTTCAATGCAACATTGGGCCCCCATGCTTATCAATTTGGATTTAATTTACAAGGCTTGTATTCTGCAAGTTCGATGCATTTCAAGAACAATTTGAATTTAATTTTGATCCTCCCTCCTTGATTTTCGAATTTAATTGTGAAGCCATTCATCTTGGGGTCTATGTTATTCTAAAATCAATGCAATTTAGCCCTCTCCCTTGCATTTATAAATTCGAATTGGGTCCCAGGCATGCTGATTGGTGATTTAATTTTAAGGCCCTTCAAGGCGGCCTGGGAGGGAGTCTTTTAATGGATTTTAAGGCATCCAAGGGGGTGCAATTTGTTTAAGTTATAGAGCCTCCCTTCAAGTCGGCTTCCTTTGGCATTGTGAGAAGATATAAATGAATGGAGTTTAACTTCATTTCGAATAACCAGCCCCTCTGACTTCCTTTAAAGTGCAGGCCCGTTTTTTTTTCAAGGAAGTGCGAATTTTGGTGTTGGAAGGAGACTTTGGAAGAATGTGAATTTCGTTGGAAGAGCTGGGCAAGCTTTGTTAGCACCATTTCCAGCCTCTTCTCCAAGCAATCAGCAAGCTAAGGCATCTTCTTTTCTCCTTCCAATTTGCAGTCCTATTCATTTCCAGATTTGAGGGCGATTTTGGTACTGGCAAAGGTGGCAATCTTCATGGAAACCCTTTCCATGCCTTAGACCTTTTTCATCAACAAATTGAGATTGTGAGGGAGTGCGAATTTGATTTCAAGGAGGTATTTCGGCTTTGCTAGGGCTGCTTGCATCTCGGAGCTGGGCATGGTCTTCCCTTTTTCGAACTCCAGCAGTTGATTGAAGTGTGGTGATTTTTCCAAATCAAATTCAAGAATTCAGGAGTGCTGGTATGATCACTGTTTTGAAGGCAATTTGAGACTTTTTCCCTCCCCATTGTCATTTTCCAGAATTGTCTTTCGCTGAGAGTATACTTCCTTTTCCTTTTTCTAGAAGGTAAGATTGGATTGGTTGTCATGCTTTGAGAGAGATTTGGTCACACACATAATGCTGACCTGGGTTGATTGATTGCATCATTATGACATATTTCATCATTGCTTAACCCAGTCTTATGTTTTGAATTTTTTTTTATGTTAAATTGTTATGGACAGAATTTGAGAAAGACTTGAGATCAAGGATTTGGTGGGAACCTCCACGATCTGACACAACTACTGTAACATCCTCTGGTATCGCAATTGTGCCCTAAATGGTTTCAGGTATTGTATCCGAGCCCTAAATGGTTTCAGGTATTGAACTAAGCCTAAATGGTATCTGGTATCGCAATTGTGCCCTAAATGGTTTCAAGTATTGTATTTGAGCCCTAAATGGTTTCAGGTATTGTACTAACCCTAAATGGTATCAGGTATCGCATTGTGGCCTAAATGGGTTCTAGTATTGTATGTACTTAATGATTAAACGCCTAATTAACAATTCAATTATGTTAAACAAATGTGAAAAGTCTTGTTATTTAAAGATGAATTAGTCAGTATGGGAATTCCTAGATGAAATTAGGTAATCAAAGTAAGAACACTAGATTTAATTATCTTCTCGTATATCTTTTCACTTGGTATTATTGATTAGGACTAATTATCGTGAAAAGGAATTAACTACAGATTGTTTTTGCAAGTGTATGCAGGACCAACTAGCCTGGAAGGGGAAGAGGTATCATCGGGAAAGAGAAAGGAGCATGTTCATAGTAAACCAGAGCGAACATCGGTGACTTTCTAGTACTGTGAGTAAAGGAATTCCCTATTGGCCAAGGTCCCTAGTCGAGGTTGTAGCGTAGTGCTTACGTTTTGAGCTACCCTTGCCACCTTATTAGCATTGAGTCGGGACTTTTTGTTCTGACTCCTAGTCTTCTTTAGACTTTCATCACTTTTCTTCACTTATAAAACTCGGGTGTTGTTTGGGGTGGGGGCCTTTTTATTACTTTTTTATGTGTTTCCATCTTGTTTTATTCTTTTAATCTTTATTTAATTTCCTTCCTATCGGAACCTTAGTTCGCTAAACCATCCTCCTTGTTTTTGTTGGAGAGAATAACATCTCCGACAAACGTCGTTGTTTTTTTTAAAATATTTATCCTGGTCATATGTCGGACATAGGATAGAGGATGGGGGAAGTGGCAAGCTGAGTCACTCCAGCTTGCGCGGGCAATTGCTAGAACCGCCGAAGTGGAGTGACTTAAGCTTCTGGTGTTTTGGGAAGTAGGGGGGAAAAAGAAAAAGAAGACAGAGGAAGTAGAGGACGGGAGAAAGGAAGAAGAACAGACAAAAGGAGCTCGATTGTCTGCTTATCCAAAACAGGCATGTCCGTCTTTTCTTAACTCATGTTCTCATAGTTCCCTATTCTGTGAATGAGTGTCTGTCGTGGATTATGACATAGGAATTAATCGACTGAGCTGAGTTTAATGCAGCGTTTTCCATTCTTGAATGCATCTTTCTCATAGTTCCCTGCTCTATGAATGAGTGTCTGTCGTGGATTATGATATAGGAATTAATCGACTGAGCTGAGTTTAATGCAACGTATCTTCAGTGCATGGTAGAAACCACTCGTCCGTTACCTTGCTGATTATATCGTATCACCTTTCTTGAGATTGTGCCACCTTCAACGACAGCCATTTGCTGTTACACCGCACCATATTCTTTCATTATGTTAGTAAGAACAGACGTAGACTATTTTAACTGAGTTTAAGTACCGTTTTCCTTCATAGCACTAGCAAGAAACAAACGCCGGCTATTCTAGCTGTGTTTACTGTTCCGTATTCTTCCCTTGCGAAGGTAGAAACCAACAACCGCTATGCATCAGCCGAGTGTAATGTAACTTCTACTTCTTGTGGTTGTATCTCCCTGGGTCAGCTACTTTAGCTGATATAGCGAACGTTTGTCCATTTCTATATTCTGTATGGGCGAGAGGACTAACCTTTCCTTTGTATGCTTCCAGAACTGTAGATTTGTTACATCCTAGTGTTCTTGTTGCAGTAGAACCTGAATCATTCCTCTGTTCCTCACGTGTAGGAGCTGCTTCATGCAGGCACGAAGGACTTATTCTTTCTTCTTAAATCTGTTTGACTAGCAGACAAAACCAAATTTGGTTGTGTTCTTCCTCCATATTCTGTGGTTCTTGTAGCTGGATATTGGCACCCGGTTCCTAATGTTGTGAACGTCTGAATTAGAAGGAAACAGTTTCCATACTTTTTGAACTAAACTCTGATTTACTCTAGACTTTTGCCCAAGTGACTTCCTTGTTGTGCCATCTTGTTTAGAGAATCTTAACTGATAATTAGTTACCTGTTTACTTGTAACTGTAGTCAACTACCTAAGACTTGGGAGACGGAACAGAGTTAGATTATAAATCAGAATAATACTGGTACTGACGTGATGGATAGGGTGTGGGACTAGCTACATGATCTAATCATGTAGATTAAATTCCTTGGCCAAGGGGATACTACCGAGATGTGGTACTAGTCAGATTAAGGAACCAGATACAAATGTAGTCAGCAGACAACCAAGTTAGCAGAAGCTATAGGGTTGATCGATTACATCCGTAGGAACCTTACACCAGTTCCGAATGTTTCCATGACCATGCTCCTACTTGCGGAGGGCCAGGCCATTTTAGTAGAAATGTGCAAGGTAGGATCAGCTGATCCATGGTTGGGAGGATAAACACCCTGATGATACCCTTTCCCTTCCGATTTCAACATCTTGCTCCAGCTACTTCTTTCAGCATCCACCTTAACAACGGAAAGTATGTATATATTCCTATACTTTGATGATGCACATGTATTAAACGATCTACTTTTTATGAAAACTGGAAAAACTAGGTATTACTTAACTTTTTAATGGATGCAAGTTGTTAAATTTTGTATGTAGATACTTTATTCAGAAAAAGGTTCTATCAATATGATACTTTCCTGTTTTCTTTCAAAAAAAAATTAATGTTGTTTTTGTTTCTGTTTCTCAAATTAGCTTTCTTGTTCTAATTTACTTAAATATTATTCTGGTATGTTACATATGGTATCAGAGCTACCAGGTTCAACTCTGGACCTGGGCAGTTAGCAACCTATAGGAACTAATAGGAACCCTGCATTATTGACGGGATGGCCATACTCATTCAAACCAAGAGGAAGAGAGTCCGGAACCCACTTCAAATTAAACTGGCTAATGCCTTATACAAAAAATACGATTACTCTAAAGTCGACCCACCTCAAGATTATGAGATCCTGGCAGCCGCCCTGGAACGAATTAAACACCAGAGACGGGAATGGACCCCCGCCATTAGAGCAAAGATTAAGGCTATCTTGATAGCGGAACACAAATGAAAACATTGTAACTGGAAAACACAATTTTGATGTGATTTATCCTTTATGATATAGAACATTGTAACTGGGAAACACAATTTTGATGTGATTTATCCTCCGGGAAATTTTGTAAAAAGGACGAATTTAATGATGGATCGTTTTTTGTTTTTTTTATTAATAACGTGTTGTCTATGCTCCGAGTGACCTTAATATAGTTCATACTTTCATGTCAATATTTCTTTCTGCATGAAATCTCAGCAGCTCTTTAAGATTAATATAGTCAGGATTCTAAAATCAAAACATATTTCCTGAAACAGTTACCACTTTATGGAGAATACCCGAAATGAGGACGGCCCACCTGGCCCAACTTCCACAGAAAAACTAGATCAGATACTTCTAATGATGCGAGAGAATCAGAATCGATTAGCTAACTTAGAGGAAAAAATAAGGAACTTGGATGACACCGGAACCAAGGGAGAAACTCAGTCTAGGGAGAGGGACAGTCAGAATGAGGAATCTCAGAACGATCATAGAGAGTCGAGTCATACACCAAACCAGAACCCGGCAAAGGGAATCATATCAGAAGATATGAAGAAGGTTAAACCCCCGCAGTATGATGGAACTATACCAGGTGATGCTGCCGAGGCATGATTGACCGGTATGGAGAAATATTTCAATCTTCGTGAGTACACGGAAACTCAGAAAACTGTTTGGGGTTCGTATCAACTAACGGGGGAAGCCGCCAACTGGTGGGAGAGCAATAAGGCAGAACTTAAACTCCACCCCTTCTTTGTCACATGGACTAAGTTCATGGAACTCTTCCGTCAAAGATGGTTACCACAGCTGTTTTATGAGCAAAAACTGTCAGATTTCCAAGACCTCAAACAGGGAGACCTTTCAGTCCACGAGTATACCGAAAAATTTAATAGGCTGTTGAAGTATGTGCCTCAACTACAGTCAGACGAGACCTTCAAATTAAGGAAGTACATTATGGGATTAAATAACCGGATCGGAGGTCCTGTGGACGTGTTAGCCCCAGTCACTACCTCGGAAGCGTATG